>OU898276.1:37766673-38077720 GCA_918026665.1 Diabrotica balteata
AAACTATATCGTGTATCTTAAGTATAAAACATAATTTTTTGAAAAATATGTTTCCTCTGGGCACTCACTCCATATTATCCATATTATATCGATATTTCTGTGGAATAGATAACTAAATGTATGTACATAATTTAAAAATTTAATGAAATAAATATGTCAATAATGCTCTCGGACGTTAATGTAATTTGTCTTCGGAATATATAAACTCCAATTTCAAGTGCATTTTGTTATATTTATTTTTGTACAGCATAAAGTAATATTTATGTATTTTACACAGTGTTTATACTTTATTAAAACAAAATAATAAATTTATTCATAGAATGATTTATACAAGCCTTCGTGTGGTAGAATGCATTTTGATTTTAAACCCAAATTTATACAAACATTGCATTATCAAATAATGACTATGCAAAGTTTATGTGTATATTTCATAGTAAAAGTGCTGGTGCAATTAGAATAATAAATATTGTAAAAAGAGTGACGTTATGTTGCATTATTTTATTAACGGTGATTTATTTAAAAATAAACTCCTGGACAAAAATTATAAATTATTTTTAACGGGAATTGAACAGGTCGATTTTTTAGTATTATTATATAAGTTTCCCATTTAGAGATAGAAGATAAGTTTTAAAACAAAGAGGTGAGGGCGTTCTATCAAGGAGTTAAAAAAAAGGGAAAAGGTTAAAAAAGCCACTGTAGTTATATGAAAGGTAAAGACGAAAATTTAATTAGCGATTCAGCAGAAATAATGACGGAAAGGAAAAACATTTTGAAGAATTATTAAATGGTGAGGTGGACCACGAAGCTGTAGACAACTGGATGGTTGGAGAAGATGAGATAGTTGAAAGGCAGCCTACAGAAGAGGAGGTGGTGACAGCAATATAAAAAATGAAAAATAACAGAAGTCCTGGTAAAAATGACATATGCATAGAAATGATCAAGTTTGGTGGAAAACAACTACAAAGAAAAATATATCAGCTACTAGTGTAGGTATGGGAAACGGAAATAATGCCATCGGAGTGATATGAGGCCTGCATATGCCCTCTGCGTAAAAAAGAAGATAAACTGAAGTGTGACAACTATAGAGGTATAGCCTTACTAGACACAGTATACAAAATCATGGCAAGAATATTGAGAAATAAACTAAATTGCTGCACGGAAAGAATCCTACAAGAGTATCAGGCCGGCTTTAGAAAGGACAGATCTACTGTAGACCAAATCTTCTCATTAAAGGAGATACAAACGACTTGTTATGAAGGTACAGTCCCCCTGCATCTTTTGTTTGTGGATTTTAGACAAGCATATAATAGAATCGATAGAGTCAAAATGTATCGAGCAATGGAACATTTGGGTATACCAAAGAAACTGATAGCTAGTAAAAATGACATATAATAACTCTAAGTGTGAAATTGCTTGGCAGAGTCTCATTTCAGATCAATTTACGGTTGCAAAATAAAAAAAGTAAGACAGATCCTTAATCCACTACATTATTGAACTTAGTGTTGATCCTAGCAAAAACCGAGAGAGAATTAAGAAGAGTTGTGAAGAAAATCATCGAAGAAGCACAGAAATTCGGATTGGAACTAACTGAGGACAAAACCAAATATATGATCATCGGAGGGACAGAAGGGAAAAAAGGAGACTTTAGTGTGAGGTATCTAAGTTGTAAAAGCTATATTTAAAAGGAATGGACAAATTTCAATACTTGGGAAGCTCGTTAAGTCACAAAGAATAAGATGGTTGGGACATGTGGAAAGAATGGCAGCAAACAAAATGCCCAAACTAGTAATAACCAGAAAACTAATCGGCCCCGAAAGAAGAGGTAGACCCAGAACGAGGTGAATTAGTAAAGTGAAGGAAGACCTTAAACACGTGACGGACTGGAAAAAAAAAGCACAAAATAGAAGCGAATTGAGAAATATTGCCCACCAGGTCCTTTAGTGTAGTTAAGAATGTTATATATACATATTTAAGTTAAAGTTTTGTTTGTTTTGTTGTTCTATTTCTTAAGCTTATTCCAAGCATTGATCTCTCCATCTTTTGTTGTGTCCTCAATTTTTCGGCTGATGTTTTTGTGACAGTTAAGGTTTCTGCTCCGTATGTGAGGACTGGTAGAACGCACTGGTTATAAGCTTTTCTTTTTAAATGGATCGGTATATTTGTTTTAAATACTTCTCTTATTTTTCCGAATGCAGCCCAACCCAGATTTATTCTTCTGAGTAGCTCGCATGTGTGGTTATCTCGCCTTAACCTTATTTCATGACCCAATTACACATATTTTTCCACAAGTTCTATGGGCGACTTTTCGATTTCTATTAGCTCATTGGGGACGAGATTGGTGATTATTTTTGTTTTTCCATAGTTTATTTTTAAACCGACTTCCTGGGTTACTTGCTGTAGTTGTTGTAGCATAACTCTGGCTTCTCCTAAGTTAAATAAATATGATTAGTTAAATCATTGTTTTATTTACTACCAGCTAAAGGTTCATTGTTTAATTCATAGTTCAAGACAAGACAGATTCACACTTGAGAGACTGAGCTAGGCAAAGCATAGACGATAAGCTCCCATGGTTGATTGAGGTATTATTTTTATGATAGTATTTTAGTTCTCTTCGCCAGTCTTATCGTTACAATACAAAACTAAAAAATATTAATTTACAAATAATTATATTAACAAATAGAAAAAGTAAGGTTATGATATATTATTCATTTTTTTTTATTTATCAACAATAGTTCAAACGTACCCGAGTTAATACCTAAGCAAGAATTTCCTAAATAAGCAGTTCTTTTAGTTGTGAAACGCCATATTTACTTATGAAGTTCCTTTCGATAAGAATTACTTCCGAACGCAACTGTATAGGTATATCTTTGGTGAAATCTAGCATTCAGATGTTATGACGGACAAAATAATTTTCTATAATCAGCACTAAACTGAAATAGTAGAAAATAGTAATCTATAAATACTGTTTATGGATTACCATCATTTTTTTTTAAATATTTTTAAAAAGCCATTAATAATAAGGTATCATTAGTAATCATATCATAAGTATCATTTTACTCAATGAAACTTGAAATTAAGCTACCAATAAGCATTATTTTTAAATAAATCCACGGCCAGTACTAATTTCGATTTTTTTGGTGGCTCTACATTTTCTTTTAATAGTCTATTTTTGTTTTTGTCGACCCAAAACAAGTTTTATATCCAAACAATACAGCTCCTTTCACGCATAACAATTCATCGTAATATTTAAATTATCCCCTATCAATCGATCAGTCTCCAGAGAGCTAATCTACATTTAAATGACATTTTTTTAATTATAATCTTTTGTGAAGTACGTTAAAGGTCTATATATTCTGAAAAGATTGTTGGTGCTAAAAATTCTATAAAAATTAATGATCGCAACCTTTTGAAACTCAGCTCTAACATTTCCACCTACCAAAATGTTTTTGGTCTAACGCGAGATTTATGTGGCATTCAAATTTTGAAGCTATTCAGCGTGAAAATAATTCTTTTGAAGCGTCTTATCCTTTCTTACAGGACCGAATTTAGAACAACTGATGAAGGTAAAAGGTAAAAGGATTTTTGCTGACAAAAGTCTAAAAGCAAAAATTCAATCAATTATTATAAAAATATCTAAAACTAAATAAACATTTACATAAATATCAAGAAAGTAAAATTAACATGATAGAATTCCTAAAAAAGTACTGAAATGTAATGGAATGGAAAAATATATTTTTTCTTCAAACGTCAAATAATAATGACATAACTTGATCCTGTCAAAGTTTGATGTCTCCGCGGTCAGCAGTTTTCTCCCATTTCTTTACGGCGCAGGGAAAAATGTTGTCATGGCAACAATATGAAACATGTCACAAAGCAACAATACCAATGTCATTAACAACAACTAAACATCATTTTTATTTATAGTAATATTAAAAGTACAATTAGTTAATGAGGCATTTTCAAAATTGAAACCGTGCAAAAATGTTCCTGACTCTTGATACGTATTGGTAATTGTTGATGATACTGATGGTCGAGAACAACTTTCAGCAATCATTCCCGATGTAGGCGAATCATGAGGGTTTAAAATTTTTTAAGCATTATTGTTCTTATTTCTTATTGAATCCTCTATATATCATTCGGCAACCGTGCTTGATTTCCAGCCCCCATGTCGTTTGAGGCATTCTAGATTTTCGCCTCCATCAATTAAAATTGTTGCTGAAGTTCGTCGTAAAGAGTGACCCGTGTATGCGCTTGCATCGTTTAAATTTAAATAACTAGCTACTTTTTGGGCTACTGCGCTGATCGAATGTATTCCCATGACATGACGCTTCGGTAACACTTTCCATTTTGGTACTTGATAAAAAATCAGTTTTCTGTGAAATTTTCAGGCCACAGTGATGCATACTTTTTATACAGTTTAATGTAGTTTTGACCAATTATCGTAAAAGATCTCATTTTTCGTATTTTACTCTCTGAGATTTTGATAATTATTACATTTTCTTTATCCTCAATGTCCACAGTCTTCATTTTTACCATTTCGTCGCATCGACAGGCGCCGGTAACCCCAATTAACAAAACAATCTGAAATATTTTTATAATTTAGTAGAGTATACTACATGCTTTGCAATATAATTTTTTTTACCTTTAATCCTATATACAAGTTATCTGGTGCTTCAAACAAAAATTTATCAAACTCGTCTTTAGTGAAAACTTTAGACTTCTTTGCAGTATATCCTTCGCTTGTTTTTTTTTAGAAAGGCACGTAACTTTAAAAATTTGCTTATATCCACATTTTTTCTAATAATTAACTCGGAATTTATCATAGAGTATCGTGACCACATTGTAGAAGATTTCCATTTATTTTCATTTTCCATTATATTAAAATATGCCAGTAAAACGTCTTCGGTAACTTGCCGTACTCCTCTTGTATCGCACCACTCTTGGAAGTGCTTGTACGCTAACCGATACTTTATTCCGGACTTGGAGGGCCCCAAACGTGCTACTGCATCATTAGCCGCGGACTCAATTTCGTTTAGGTTTTCCATTTTCGCACTAAATTTGCGCTTGAAGTTGCAACAAAATTAAGCCGTCTTTAATAATTGCAAACAACTGTCAAACAACTGTAACCAGGGAGACGCAAATCCTACCGACGACTAGGACAGTTAATTTCGAGTAAAAATAGCGTATGAATTGTACTATTTATGGTTGAAAATTGCTATGTTTGAAGAAAAAATAGTATACTGTATTCGGCAAACAAGCGAGTTAAAAAGCGTAATAGAGGGCAAATCAAGAAAATATCGGGATATCGGGCGCGTCAAGAAAAGTCATGCTTCTCCGCCTCATAAAGTAATATACTATTATTATATTACTTTGTTTTTATCTATTGCCTAGAAACCTAACGAATGGGCTTATTTAAATGATTATTTATTAACCTAACCGTATTATGTAGCAAATAAGTTACCCGATTTCGTTGAGACAATTGAGACAATCATCTGTCAATCTGAAGAAGCCATCTCCAGTTTATCTTCCGCAGATTAAGGAAATGCCACCGTCATCTTAAACACTTCTTCTTACTATTGTTCTAAAGATATTTTCTTCTGGCATTTTAAATTAATTTCTATTTAATTGGGAATAAGCCACAATTAAAGGTTAAAATACGTTTATTGAGGTTTCAATTTCCACTTCGGAAATCGTTCTCAAAATACTAACAGTAAATTAAAGAAATTTTGTTTTTTTGTTACTTAGTGAGAAATTCTTCTAATATTTAATTTTATCTGTCTCATTTATATTGACAATTCAGACATACATTATGCATTTTAAAGTAGACGACTTTAAAATGATATTGCCAATATTGTTGAGTTGCGCTCCTGGGACGACTTTACTTATAAGATAGTTCACTCGATTACATGAAATCAACTTTAACTTGAGAATATCCGTCAGAAAAAAATCGTAGCATGTAATTCGTCTTTACAAAGTCAAAGACATGCCATGATAACAGTAAAATTCTCCTGTTAGTGATTCCATCTTCAATTATGAGGGAAAAACCAGGAAAAAAACCTTGTAATACTATCCCAACATGGTAAGCATTTGGTCGTGCATTTAGTTTGCCTTTAATAAAGACCAAATTCTGATTTTATATGTTTGTTATTTAAAAAAATATAAATGGTATTTTCTCATTAATAACTTTCTCTTTCAATATAGGTAACCAGATCCTACTACATTCTGCCGAGGAATTTGCGACACAATTGGTCTCATTTAGCATAATTAGAGCCGCTTCTTTGATTTTTCTTTTTTTACCATCCGTTTCTTTTAGGACTACATTTGAATTATTTCACTGAACCCGATGTTCATTATCCCATGTGTGTTTAGATATTTGAGATCTATCAAATTCTCTATTTTTAATATAAGATTGATGTTCACTTATTCTAACATTTAGTGGCCTTGATGTTTCACCTAAATAAAACTGATCGCATTCACAAGGTATTTTATATATGCCATTCTTTGTCCTTTCTTGTTCATTGTTAGGTTTGGTTTTGGACAAAATAGATCTCAACGTGTTTGTGTTTGGATTAGAAGAAACCATGAAGGTTGGACTGTATATTTGCGCTGGTTATGAACTTCTTGTTGAATAAACATGAACAAATTAATTAAAACTTTGACAGAATAAAAAACGTGTTTGTCAACTTGAAAGGAACAATTTATTCTGACATTTACAATGTTGCTGTTTAGACAATTTTGCACTAATTGGCGTATAATTTGAAGTCCAAATATGCCCCTCACCTTGAAAGGGGTAAATTTCAGAACAATTAACATTATAACAAAAAAGAAATACATACATAAGGTGGAATATACATACATAGTTGCAATATATATACAGAAGCTAAAATAGAGTTTACTTAAAAATGAACTTTCGCATTATTTGACCGTTTCAACCGGAAGAGGACATATATTTGGCACTGCTCTCCGAAGAACACCATTGGAAGTCTGCACTGACACAACCCTAGTAACGCCATCATTTTCAGGGTAAAAATGATGGCGTTACTAGGCGTAAGCTGATGGCGTTAAAAGTAGGAAGGATAATTGGAAAAAGGAGAACGAAGTCTAGATTTTAGTATTCCTTTTATTTGAACAAGAATTGATTAAAAATTTTCATAAATCAGTAAAGAATTGGAGAAAACTTTTTTCATATGTGATCTCATTAATTTGACCCCTGACTCCCAAATACCACCGAAGTAAGTATAACACTTCTTCTTATATTACTAAACTCTCAAATCTCATTATTAATCCAGACTATAGACCAATTCCTAATAATCGAACGACCTATCTAAAGAAAATAACAAAAGACATTATCAATAAAACCTCTTTTCTTGTTGACATAAAACAATCTCTAATTCCTTGTGAAAAGTCGTCCAGAATATCTCGACCATATATGACCTACCAAAATTCATAAACCTTATATTCCTTTATGTCCGATTGTCAGTGCATACAACTACCCTGTACAACTATTGGCCAAGTACTTGGCCAAAACTATACAACCTTTCATCAAAAAAAAATTCTTCGTCAAAAATTCTTTATATTTTATTGAACTTTTTAAACAATACCTTATCTCTCCGTCAGATATTCTAGTAATTTTCGATAGCGTTTCGTTCTTTATAAACATTCCTATAGACGCAACTCTGAACATTCTGAAAACTAAATACAGTATCCAGCAAGACCTCTTATATCTCACTTAATATTGTATGTTTAACACTTACTTCATCTTCTAAAATCAATTCAACAGACAAACAAGCCTATGAAAATTACATTAGTAAAAGCATTCACAGACATCAACCTCCCAGAAAATCACAACCCAAAGACTTAGAATCTCATCATTCGAAAGCTTTTCTTCCTAACATAGTGTTAGTGACAAAATAGACAACATTCTTAAACCAAGAGGAATTAAAACAATATTTACCCACAACAAAAACTTTTATTTCTTCTTCTATCAATCAAAGAAAACATTACAAATAAATAACACGTAGTTTATCAAATTCCTTATGCAGACTGCCTTCGATTTTATGTCAGATTAAACAGATCGTAGAATTTAAAATAGATTTATGAGCATTTCATTTCTGTACGCAATTCCGATTCAATTGCAGCTTTATCATCATCATCATCATCTTTATACAGGTCACAAAATTCACCAGAACCATAAATCTATCCGCTTGTATAGACCAAGAATTATCCGAAAAGCCATAGAAATTGAAAAAGGCCAAATTGTCTCATTAAAATAGATGACGGCATTCGATTACCTTCGACATGGAGACCCCTCATAAAAAAATATATCGTCCGCTCCACCCTCTAATCAAGAGCTTGCTGTTAGAAATGATCGCGACAATCCCTGCGTTAATCCCCGCGCTACTTTTCCTGCCATAAATAACCGTCCGCTGTTCACAGTAGCAGTAATGCATTGATTAGTAATCAGAGTAGTCGTGTCTAGGGACTCGGGAGACTGAAATCTCGAAAGTTCCGAAGAAGACATCAGAGAGTTTATCTCACTACATTTTTAAAATGAACGCTCTGTTAGTTGAAGCTTTATTAAACTCTTGATTCGAGCGCATTCGTAATTTGCTAATACACATTTTCAAATAATTTATTTGTTGACATACCCTCTTATGAATTAAACTCTTCTTAAAGTGTTCGCATGCTGTCTCTTTCGTCCAGGCTTTGACGGTAAAAATAGTAGAAAACCTCTGAATTTTTTTTTATGCATCGATTTGCTTATAATTTTCACAGTAGGTAGATAATTAGTCAAAGATCAAAATCTACCACATGCCAATGTCACTTTCATAACTCGGAGGCGAAAAAAAGTTTATAAAAAGATTACGGTAGTCACTAGAATAGTGAAATACAAAACAAAAACGTTCTTTAATTTTTTTTTTCAAAAAACCAATATTTTTGGAGTGATTCGTAATTGAAAGTTCACAAATTAAACATTGAAAAGACATGTTTTAAACGGTTTTAATGTAATAGCTGTTCGAAAGTAGACTTTTATTCATCGAATACAAAGATCTAAACATTTGATGTAAAATAACCGAAAAACGTATGTTTTCATCAAAAACTTAAGGTTATTTCTAAAAATACTAAAAAATATTTAAAATGATCACTAGTAAAAGTGATTTGCATGAAAGTTGAGATAAGTTATAATGAAAATAAAGTCGGCTTATAGTTTTTGTGACGTAGAAAGTTACCTTGGTTTACCTTTAACCACTACCCTGGTTAAAACTGTTCGTTGCTCATTTAAAATTTACTTATTTATATACAAACATTACTTTTTAGCAGTTTAACTAGTTTAAAAAAATCAGTTTTTAACAAATTCGAATTTAAAAAGAAGAAAGACACTACTTTCGGAATTTCTCGAAAAATCCCCTTTTTTCAATTTAACTCAACCACTAAAATCTATCTTAAAATTATCTTAAGTCTTAGATCTACCCCAATAAAAATTATTGAAGTCAAATCTGTAGAGCCACTCTCTTCCAGACTATCCAAAGAAGCCAGCTACCTTCGTAACATTCATGACCTCACCACCCTAGAACTCACCCATCCATATTGGCACTCAAAATCAACTCCACTTCTAGTAAACAGCTATACCACAATGGTATAATTCTCCAACTCCCTATGTATAAAAACATGCTACTTGGATCCAAAAGTAAACTTTCTAGTAACCATTAATAGGAGATAGCCTGAATACCAATACCATGCTTCTTATGACGCAAACTTTTCCTAATATTACAAGTTCAAGCTACCAGATGAGTCAATATACACCGCTGAAATGACTGCCATAACAAAAGCATTTAGGTATGTCCAGTTGGAAAATACACACAATCATGTTATATTAACTGAGAGTAAAAGTGCAGTTGACAGAACAACAAATCTGAAAACATCCAAGAACCTTACCAGCATAGAGGCAGGAGTGTTAAAACTTAATTTTGAAGTAACGGTACAAAGGAAAGCAATAACTGTAGCGTGGATTAAAGGACATTCATAAATAAAAGTTAATGATGCACTGGACACACTAGCCAAATCAGCCGCTGACATAGGATGCAAGTTAAACACCAATATTGTTCCATTTACAGATCCCGCCTTCAAGTTTACTTCAGATTTACAGCAATTATAACAGCAGAAATATAATTCATCAGTGACAATGCTTAACTATGTTGGACATTAAAATAACATTCCATCAAATAGCTGCTTTAATGGATTTACAAAACAAAACTTCATTGTTACTGTAAACAGAATAAGATCTAATCTTGCTATGACTCCTTTGTACAAACATAAAATAGGACTGGATAAGAACACATATTGTCTATGCGAAAAAGTTGATAATATGAGCCATGTAATCCTAGAATGTTAAAGACATAAGGAGAGTATTAAATCATTTTTTGAAGATATGGTAAAACTCAATGTCTGTTTTCCAACCAATCTAAATTTTATAATTTTTAGTAATAATATTAATTTATACCAATGTTTGTATAATTATTTAATTCCTTGTAAAATAAAATTGTAATAACTAACACCATTGGAATCAATTCTGCGAAACAAAATATTATTGTGTATTCACGCAAAAATAAATAAAAAAAATTAATAAAAAAAAGTTTAAAACATATATGTTAAAAAATATAATAAAGAGAATCAAATTCAAAAACAAAAAAAGGAAAAAAATAAAAGAATTAAAACTAAATAATAGACTACATAAATATTAGAGGTAAAGAAAAAAAGAAAATTAAAAAAATACTAAGTAGAAACACACAATTTTACTAACATATTAACATTTTTATCCTAGTGTGTGAGAATTTGAAAAGTCAATGTATCTATATTGGATTACAAAAAGTTTTTTTATAGTTTATAAATTAAAAAAAAAAATAACTAAAAAATATACAGAAAAAAAAATGCTAAAATACAAAAAAATATGTTTTTTTACTAAAGAATTTTAATTTTTTCTTTACTTCCATAGACTAAAAAACTAACAAGATCTGGTAAATTATGATATTTTATAACATAACATTTTAGCATTACAGATTTTGATAAGAAAAATCCATAAGAATAATTCTGATTCTGGGAAGACCTTTTTGAATTCTGAGTACGGTCTTGTCTACTTTTTCGTAAATACGTCCTTGAAATTTGTTGCAGACAAGCCATTGCGATGCAAAAAGGATGAAAAGAGTCCTTACTCATGTTAAATATTTCAGTCCCTCAGGGCTTGTTTGTCATTTTTGAAAATCGGAAGTTGAAGATATGAAGTGAATGTGAAATTGTAATTTTCCATATATGATGAAGATGATTTTATTTTTATTTAATACGTTATTTTATTATATATAAGTGTAGAGAATATTAGAAAATGCCTAAATACCTAAACGAAACTTATACCACTTATATATAATACCAGGTTAGGCATTTATACAGAAAAGACCCAATGTTTCTCCTTTCTTAATTACCTGTTTTAAAAGTTGTTGAACAGTTTCCAAGCTATCATCATCAATAATTGCAATTAATATTTAAATGGGAATAAGCCACAATTAAAGGTTAAAATACGTTTATTTATGTTTCAATTTCCACTTCGAAAATCGTTCCCAAAATACTTTAGGTATTTAATAGGTATTTTGAGAACGATTTCCGAAGTAGAAATTGAAACTTCAATAAATGTATTTTAACCTTTAATTGTGGCTTATTCCCAATTAAATAGTCATTACTTTAAAATGCCACAAGAAAATAGCTTCAGAACAATATCAATAATTGCAGCGTAGGACGCATATTTTAGATTGCTAATTGGGACACCGTTTACTTTATATCGTTTTCTATATCTTATAAAGCTTGGTCGAAGATAAATCTGGAAGATATGTTAACCGTAGAATACTAACTTTATTTTTACCTTTATTTACACTTACCATTGTAAAATTTACTACTAAAGTGTGTTCGCTGAAAAAGTATGTCATGTAACTTAATTTTACAAATTATAAATAATAAATTCTACATGTTTGATCTACACATGGCACGTTTCGACACAATAGGGCATATTTCGTATAAAAGGTTCAAAGCTGGTCAACTTACACGATTCTGTAGCCAAGGTTTCGTCAGTTTTTCAGACAAAATGACCATACATTTTTTTCTGGCGATGGTTAATTTCTGCTATTATTGTTTGTTATGATTATAAATTATCCAAGATTTTTTGCAAGCTATACTTATTATGCCATAGAACAGGCAAATAGACCATCTTTTTGTTTTTCTGGAGATGTTCATGTTTCCGCATATTTGGTCAAATGTGTCTACTCCGTACTAGGTTGCATTATAAAATTAAACGATATCTGGCTTTTGTACAACTAGTGGGAGCTTGTATCTCTATTGTAAAATCTGAAACTAGAGGGTGAGAAAATCTTCACCACTGTACAAGGCTGTAACATCCTCGATATGAACCTTAAGGATGCTTATCCCTGCGAGCGGCTGCAAGGCTTACTGGTCCCACTAGTCTGAACTGGCTGGTTCGCCTTCGTGGATTTACGAGAAGGTAGGGAACTTCGGGATAGGGGTTAAGGACTTCTAGGTTTCAGGTCCTGTAAAAAGTTTGAGTCTATGAGCTTACTTTAGAGGCCGGAGATATGCATAAGCAGAAATTTTAAACTCTTCTGGTCTCTTTCTGAATCGGCCGCAAGGAACATTAAAACCAAATTTCGAGTCTACAAATGTATTGAATATACTATGTGTTTTACAATTATGTTAACAAGCTGTCAGTTATAATCAATAATAAATCTTTCAGTCGCGAAGGGAGACGAGAAGAGATCTTAGCAAGAAAGTAAAGAGGTGCCAATTTGTACTACTATATATTACTCTGGTTAGTATATAGATTTTTGTTACCTTTCGCGTATTTAGGCTCTAGCTAATGAATACGCCCTTCAGCTTCTCTGGAATTCAAGTCAGTTGTGGAGAATATTGCATTCTGGCATGAACCTTTCACTCGCCCGGTAGCCGACACTTTTTTACGAACTATCTCCCGGCAAAATATAACAATCGCGCGTTCACCGTACCTGGAGTCGCCTATCGTCGCGACAGCTCCTTGCCGTAATACTGACTGACTGGACGCTACCGCCTCCGACACGGAGAAGGCAATTACTGCCTGAGAGGGCAGTCACGGTGCCCAGCTATTACTGATGGTACCTAGCTACTACTGATCCCGCTGTCCAACTTCGTTCGGTTTTTATGAATGCGTATTCTCATTTACCGATTGTACTACCAAGGTCGGGTTTTTGCTGAGTCCCCGTGATTTAAACCAGGTCGGCGCTGGTGATATTTTCCAGCGTAGGTCTATGTTTATTAAAACGTAACTATTTTCATTTTTTGAACAATTGTTTCAACTGATATTGGCTCGTGTCATGCAACTAACTGGGTCAAATTGTTTTTCTTTGTATAATTTAAAATGTATACGATACTGTATCAAATTTATTCTTTATTTAATTTGGAATATATGATAATTATTAAAATAATAATAATAAATTTAAATAATAATTATTCTTCCCTATGCTACTACCCTTTATTTTAATTCTTTATCTTCTTGCTATGTTTACATTACACTTTTCAGTTGGATCACATTCTACTGGACCGTTGTGGATGTCGCCAGAAGAAGCACATACTTATTTACTGTTGTCTTATAGGATACCCTTGTTTGTTCACCATCGAAAAAAAAATAAGGAACGACCAATTTCACGATTTTTGAGATTTATCATCTCGGGAGGTATTTCTCTTTTATTTTGACGTAGAGTACCAACTAGAGTTAAATTTTAAGGAGGTCTCCAGAGCTCTGATGCTAGCGGTACTGATGTAATCCAATTATCCATGGTTATGTTACGGTTACTTCCGTGCACACCCTGAGTTAATTGTATATACAATATTCTCCTAGACGCAGTCCATTGGTTTTAGTTTCCTTTACTCAATACAATTCTGCATCGAACATATATTTGGTACTTACGTCATACAGCAGTACTATTTTCAGTCCATATTTGGCTGGCTTGTTTGGGACATACATTCGTAAAGAACATCTTCCCCTAAAAGCCAATAGCTGCTCATCGATTGTTAGGTATGATTCGGGCTTATAGGACGTTTTTTAGTTCCGTATAGTATCATCCAATATTTCACTGTTTCCTTTCTGCCTGGTTCAGACATTTTTCCATCAAAACGTAAACTTTCTGTCTTCTTCTTCTTCATGTGCCTTGTCCGTTTCGAACGTTGACAATCAACATGGCTATTCTGACTTTGTTTACGGCAGATCTGAATAGTTCAGCAGATGACAATTCGAACCATTGCCGCAAGTTTTGGAGCCACGAGTGTCTTCTCCTCCATGGACCCCTTCTGCTGCCTATTTTCAATTGAACGATTAGCTGTAATACTTTATATTTATTATGTCTCATAACGTGACCCAAGTATTCCAACTTTCTTTTCTTTATACTTATTCCTAACTCTCTCTCTTTACCTATCCGGCGTAGTAGCTCTTCGTTGGTCACGTGCTCAGTCCAGGATATACGTAATATACGTCAGTAAGCCCACATTTTAAAGGCCTCTACTTTTTTCATCAATGTTGCGGTCATTGGCCACGCCTCTATTCCATATAACAAAACCGGGAATACATAACATTTCAGAAGTCGAATTTTGAGAGGTAGGGTGAGGCTTTTAGAGGTGAAAATTTGCTTCATCCTAGTGAACGATGCTCTTGCCTTTTCTACTCTTATGACGTATTTCCTTCGCTTGATCCCAATTTGAGTTAACTGTTGTTCCCAAGTAGATGTACGAATCCACTTGTTCAATTCTTTCATTGTTTAATATCAGTTGCTTTGGTGGTTGTTGGGTTTTGCTTACTAACATCCATTTGGTTTATGTGATATTTAGTCTGAGTCCGTATTGTGCACTTTTTTTTTGTATCTTACTTATTAGGCAACACAGTTCCTCCATGCTACTTGCTAAAATCACAGTATCATCAGCATACCTTATGTTATTAATTATTTCTCCATTTATCTTTATGCCTTCTGTGCTTTCCTCCAGCGCTGTGTTAAATACTTTTTCTGAGTATATATTAAAGAGAATAGGAGACAAGATACAGTCCTGTCGTACCCCTTTCTTGATCTGAATTTTATTGGTCAATATAGATAATACTTTTACTTTAGCTGTTTGACCCCAATAGAAACTCGCTATTGTTCGCTCGCTGTTGTTCTGGACTCATAAAACAATAAAAAGCATCCAAGGGAGTTTGTGCTTTCTTGGTTTTATCACGAAGGCTTTGAACAAAATGTACGAAGTTACGTTTTGGAGTTTGAGTAGCAACCTTTGGTTGAGAGGACCACCTGTGTTCATTTTTATCTTTTAGACTTGACGGCAACCGAGTTTGCTTCTCTTTAGCTGCAATTTCTGGAGATTTTTCTTCGTTGGTGGAGTTTTGCTGAGCAGACAATTTCTCTTCCTTGTTAATTTTAAAGGCATTACTTTCTTTTCTTTCAAACATTGAAGTGGTCTATTTTTCCAACTCATTACTCTTTTAGAGTCATTTTCGCTTGATGGTTTCAAACTATAATTCAAATAGACTGATGCTTCTAAAACGGCATCTTCTATTTCAGATCCACTTTCTGATTTATCGAAATTGTTATCTGAATCATCTGGCCAAAGTTCTTACAGGCACAATTGCAATTCAGCTTTCAACTTTCGCTGTATGAGAGGTCTGTCCATGTCTCTATTTTTCGTATTCATATTTTACACTAACAAAAATCAAAACTGATAATATCGTTGTTTCTGCAATTATATTGTTATTACTTAACTTCGTAATATTTACCTGTGCTCATTTGCATGTACTTCACGAATAATTTGAGCGTAACTGTACTTGTAAAATATTTCGATATACACTAATGTAAGAATAGATAACCGGGCGAGAGATAATTTTTGATTAATTTGGACACGTTTTAGTAATAATTATGATTAGTAGGTTTTTCTGTTAAATAAAAACATAAATTAATTATAAAAATTCAAAACCTAATTTTCGGACCCCAAAAATTACTGGCCCTAGGCATGTGCATAGGTTGCCTAGATTTTATTCTGCCCCTGATTACGAGTATATGTCTTACGAATCTATTGAGATTAAGTCTTTAGTTTTAATAGTTTTTATTTAGTCAGGTTGTTATAAGAATAACTTTGCTTCTAAGTTATGTAAGAATTTTAAACCTTTCTAGAATCCAGGAAAGAAACCCTATCAAAATGGTATATTTTTTAGAACTTTATACTATATCAATCAAAAGTAAAGTAGTGCAGCTTATTTCAAATCGAGTGGCAAGATCTTCCACGAAATAGCTAATTGCGCAGACAGTAGAATATCTATGATCAGACCCATGCAGTGGCGTTGCAATATTAAACAAATTAAATTATTTGAAATCGCACTAATTACAAAATTATTACTCACTTTAATAATAAATGGAGTTTGATTGTACACAGATTGTTTTATAGATACCAAACTTTTTGTTTGTTATAATACCATCTTCAATAATTTATTTTATTTTTACTCACAATAGGCCATTAAGGCCTAGGGTATTATCTTCAATAATTGATACTCTATAAAGTTTGGTAAAAGCTTATTTCTAATTTAGTATCAGTTACCTTAAAACCGTTATTTTAAAGTCAATATTAATGACTCCTTAACGACTCTTTAAGAACATACAAAGAACTGATAACAATTATTTCCTACTAAACGGAAAATCTAAACTGCCTTTTTCAGTGTTGTGTGAATCCGAAATGGTAGGACGTTAGTTGTTGTATTTTCTATTGTCTTTCCTTTGATGCCATTTACCTTTAAGCGTTGCCTGTATTGTTTATGTTAAAAAAGTCGCTATAAAAACCACCTTAGCGTGAAGCGTATGTTCCTGTTTAATACTTTTTGTATAGTCAACCAATAGTGTTTAGAATGGGAAGGTTAGGGAATTGAGTAAATGAAAGAACGGTTAGAAAATTGTCATGAATTAAAGCAAGTGTAGAAGATTGTTTTTACGTATTTAACCAATTGTCTGGCTAAATAGGTCTTGAACTTAAGGCAAAAAAAATATTTCCGAGAATTTCTAGTCACTGGATTTCAAACGAGTTCGTAATTTAGTCTTCTCGTTATGTTATGAAGTCTTAATAAGAAAGGTGCTACCACGCATATTAGGACTACTTTGTAGAATGGAGATGGTTAAGTGTAGTACGAGTAAATATTTACACCAGAATCCAAAGGAATAGTTTACAATGTATTTAAATATATGCAAATACAAATTCCTGAATATAATTGAACCAGTATTAAACAACGTGTGAGTGAAGCTATTGTGGTATCTTTACGTACAGCAGAAAGGATCATTCAACAAGCGAGTATGTTAACAAACGCAGAGCCAAATTATATACTAAAATTTCCAACACTTGCTAAAAGGAAAGCAACCGTAACAGACTTGAGGGAGTATGACAAACAGTTCATTGTTATGTATCATTGAAGCTTTTGCAGAAAAGGCTTGAAGATTTGTACGAGTGGACTGAAAGTGTGAGTTCTCTCTACAGAATTTTGAAAGATTTGGGATTTAAATGAAAGAAAACGAAAGATAATCGACGTTTATTAATTGAACGTAATGTTATTTGTGCTCTATGCATTAAATATTTGGACAAAATTAAATATTGCAGAAGGTAAGTATATTGTATATGTTGATGAAACCTATGTAAATACAAGACACACTACGCCAAATAGCTGGACAGATGAACGTGGCAAACGATTGTTTAAAACATTTCAAAAGGAAGTAGGTTGGTTATAATACATGGTGGTGAGGAGATGGGTTTCATAGAGAATTCCCTTTTGATTTCTAAGTCAGGAGCTAAGGCAGGAAATTGTCATGATGATACGAATTAAGAAAATTATATGAAAAATGGATAAAAGAACAGTTAATCCACAATTTGCCTGTTGGATTTGTTGTTGTCATTGATAATGCGTCATATCATAATGTACAAATTAGTAAAGCACCCACCAGTGCTTCTAAAAAAAATAAATAATATGTCTTAGTTGACAGAAAAAAATTACCATTTGTAAGGTCAATGTTAAAACCGCAGTTACATGAAATCATCAAACAACACAAACAATATCATATTCAATATAAATTTGATAAAGTACTGCAAGAATGTGGACATGTTTTTTTAAAACGACCTCCCTATCATCCAGACTTGAACCCTATAGAAATTGTTTGGGCACAAATAAAAAATGCAGTTGCAAAACAAAACGTTAATTTTAAGATAGAAGACCTAAAAGTGTTGGTGGAACAGGAATTTGCTAGAGTAACTGTAGATATCTGGAAAAAATGTGTGAACATGTTGTCGAGGTTGAGGATAAGTATTTGGAAAGTGAACGCATAGATGTAATTACTGAAGAATTAAGGATTGATTTAAATGATTCTAGTGACGACGAAAGTGCATCTGATTATAAAAGTGAATAATATAATTTGATATTACGATGTACCTATGTAATCTATGTGAATATAAGTTTTCTAAACTGTCCTATATGTATGTATTATTTTCTTACCTTTTTACAATAATTTCGTATATTCTTCTGTATAAATTTGTGACGTTAAAGTAAGAAATTATATAAACAAAAAAGGATTTAAAGTTACAACAATCTTTGTAATTAATATTTAATAATACTGTAATTGGTAATACGTATCTATGGTTTTACATACAGACAATATATGTATGTGATATATTATAATAATGTATCAAAAACCATGTATTAAAATGTAGTACAATATTACCAAAAATATAATCTAATATTATTGTATATTAAATTGTGTGTACCTATCTTTAACAATTTGATTTAAATCATAAGTCTTTTTTGACACGCCACTGCTTCGTTTTTTGAGACTTTACTGTTCCTAGAAATCCACTACAGTTGAAACATACTCTATCAAAGAATATATTTAATTTTTTTTCTGTTACCCTAGGGCACGATTATTGCATTCAGTTGATGTTTCAAACGTGTATTTGTCTCATCTGAAAAGTTTCAAGTTAAACAAAAGAACACGAAATTCTGTAACAAGAGTAACTTATACGTACAATCGATATGGTGTGCATGGTAAATACCCCTGTGACTTGTTAACAATCCTTCTCTTGTATGGTCACTCATTTATTTTAATTAGCCCCTTTGTTAGAGAGATCCCTGCAGAGGGCTTTATAAAGTTACATTCGACAATCAAATTTAATTGCACGTCAGAGACGAAAAAAGATCTCATTATTTTAAAACGGCGTTTATTTATATTGTGTGTCTTCGTGACTTTTTAGCTAAAAACGAGAAAATAAATTGGTATATATAAAAACTTTTTACATAATTTTTAAAAAAAATTATGTACAGTTTTAATTTTCAACTCAAAGAATTTTGGTATTTTATTAAATTGATATTCTAAGTGGGGACCGTGGATAGAAAACATTTATGTCTTTTTCAAACGGTATGTCGTTCACACATTACCCATCGGTTTCTTTATCGATACATAAGATTTTATTAATCATTTTTTATATAGTAGAGTATCTAAATTGTAGGCACTAAATTTTAAGAAATAATAATAAGTTTTTTTGACAACACTGTTGCCTCTTTTTGTAATTATGGATACGGACATACGGCCAAATAGTCGTAGAATAAGAGACTTGTTAAGGTATCTAAGAAAACATGACAACACTGACCAATATAAAAGAACAGTGAATAATACAGAGATCAGAGAATATACGAAAGGCTAGAGGAGGATAGTAGCGAGACGCAGTTAGGGTTTCGAAATGGAATGGGTACTCGAGAAGGACTATTTGCCATCAAAATATTGATTCAGCGATGTCGGGATGTAAATGTTGATCTACAGTTGTGCTTAGTTGACTACGAAAAAGCTTTCGATAAAGTAAGACATGAAAAACTAATATCCATACTTATGAACAAGTGCATTGACAGTAAAATCAAAAATATAGTGCAAACATTATATTGGAACCAAAGTGCCATACTATGTGTTTTATCACCACTTTTGTTTAACTTATATTCTGAAAAAAATTTCCAAAACACGCTCAATAATATCGCAGCGGGAGTCACCGTTAACGGAAAACTAATTAATAACTTAAGAAATGCAGACGACACTGTGATCATAGCAAAGAGTATGGAGGATCTACAATATCTTATCAAAAGCTTGAGTATGAATAGTGCTGAGATGGGAATTACTATAAACGCTAAAAAAAAAAACGAAGTATATGCTAATTACAAAAAGACCACAAAATATACATCACCTATTGACGATCAATGGTAACGTGATAGAACAAGTAGAAAAATATTAATACTTGGGAACTTTGATCGATAAAACCAATGATTATACTGTAGAAATAAACAGGCGAATAGAGATTGCCAGATCAGCATTTATACGAATGAAGCCACTCCTAACTTGCAAAAATCTAAATTTGGAGATTAGACTATGTACCATTCGCTGTTATATATTTTCAATATTATTATATGGAGCTGAGACTTGGACATTAAAAAAATGTAATTTAAAAAGAATCGAGGCCTTCGAACTCTGGTTATACGGCAGAGTATTAAAAATATCATGGACTGATAGAATTACAAATAAAGAAGTACTGGAGAGGGTTGGTAAAGAAACAGAACTAATCACCACTATACAAACCAAAAAACTGGAATACCTAGGCCACATGGTGAGAGGACCAAAATATGAAATTTCTATTTCTAAGATTCTAAAATTTCTATCTCTTTATTAATCCTTCTCAAAACTTCTTTGTTTGTGACGTGTTCTGTCCACGATATTTTCAGAATTCTTCTATATACCCACAGCTCCAATGATTCTAGTTTTTTCATTTATGTCGCTTTCAAGGTCAAAAATTCTATTCCATAAAACAAAGTTGAAAAAACATAGCACCTCGCCAACCTAACTCTTAGTTCCAATTTTAAATCCCTTGTACATAGTACTCTTCTATTTTGTTGAAATTTGCTCTAGCCTCTGTCATCAGCAAATCTTAAATGACTGGGCTTCTCAGTCTGTAGAAGCTACTGTCAGATGACAGTGTAGTCTGCAATGTTTGGCATTTTTACCAAACCCATCCATACAATTCATCCAAAAATTTTTCTAATTTCAGTGTTTGTTGACGGAAACCAATCATGCAAATGAGAGCTTGGTTTTAAATCTGTACTCCTAAGACTCTGTGTTCCATACAGATTTGTTTGATTACAAATCATGCTGATAACTTTGTTGCCGACGGTATTTTAGTAATAGCAATAACAAAGTCGCTATCAATTATTAAATAATTGTTGATAAACAATATAATGGGAATTCCTAAACAATTAAAAAAACTAAAAATTTGTTTGGAAGCAAACTAAAGCATCTATTGTTTTGTGTTTAAACGTCAGGTTTGAGCGTTGATAAATTTAATAGTTTATTAAATGACATTGAAATTTTTAATTCTATAAATTTTCTTGCACATCTGAAATATGGAAAAATATTTTAGTGAGAAGCATTTGAAAATAAATGATATCTCAGCTAAAGCATATTTAAATATGAAGTCAGTGTATATGTTAAACAGCTATATTGCCGTCCTTAGGAAAACACCGCATGTGCAAGAATTATGAAAATTCAGTTGGGCGTGAAAATTAGATCTAGAGAGTTTATATTACATGATTATTTAAGAAATTAATTAATTAAGTATTTCCAATCCCCAATATATATTTTCCGACAGAAATACTAAACCTAGCATCTACGAAAACATGCGTGGAACTAAGAAAGAACCCTGCATATACTTGACGGAGCCTGCAGTTACTGTGTTTATTCTAAACAATACACAATTGCGGTGTTTTTTTCTACGTAATTGGCGTGATTTATCAATTTATTTAGTTTCTTCTAAATTTGTGTATGGTACGAATGTTAAATTAATACTTTAATGTTAAAAAGCGAGTAGGATAAGTAATCCAGATTATCTTGTCCAGATCCATGTCTTCAAATACTTGAAGATGGTCTGTTATCTCAAGCTACAATTGGTTTGAATACGACAAATGATCTAGAATTTGTAAAAAATGATAATGATGAGAAATTCTGACGCCATATGTGTTCAAGAGATTTGTATTAAGTATTTCGAACACCTTTATGTCCGCCGATAGCTTTCACCATCAGGTAGAACTATCTTAAAAAAAAACAAAGAAACCTACGATTTTAGCGATTTAGTAACAGCTGTTGGAAACGCGAATTCAAAAAAGCTTATAATAAAAACAATGCAGTATACAGAGTTGTGGAACGATTTCGCGTCAAAATCATCATTATTTTGGCTTACAACCCTGTTGGGTCCTAGCCTCCCGAAGAATTCTCTTCCCGTCGTCCCTATCCATCGCCTTCCTCCGCCAAGCACGTATTTCCATATTTCTCATATCTTGGTCTATGTTATCTAGGAATCTTGTTCTGGGTCTTCTTCTTTGACCAATAGGTCTATCAAGGAGCGTTTTTCTAGCTGGGTCGGTTTGCTCCATCCGCATTACATGGCCTACCCACCTCAGACGTCATATCTTATTTTCTTTCAAAACATCCTAACATGTTTTCATTGCTTTTTGTTAAAGTCCAGGTTTCTGAACCATATGTTAGGACTGGGCGTATTATTGTTTTGTAGAATTTTACTTTTGTATTTCTTGATATAACTGTAGATTTAAAAAGGAGATTAAGCCCAAAATAGCATCTAATAGTCGTGCAAATTCTGAGGTTTATCGTTCCCAGGTTCTGGGGTTATGAGCGTTCCCAGGTATATAAATTCGTTAACTGCTTCGATGACGTCATTTTCTATAACAAGTGGCCGTAGTATTTGTGGTTGCGGACCTATTTTCATGTATTTCGTTTTATTTTTTCGCGTCAAAAGCAAAAATTAAAAAAATGGGCCTCGTCCTTACTTGGCGAAAATAACAGAAATTGTTGCTAATAGGGGATCATTTTCTTCAAAGTACAAGTTAACAAATAACTCTGATAATATGTTTGAAATTAATTTTCTTTAAAATAAAATTTTAAATAAAAAACTTTCCAGCCCTCAGACTTTTACCTCTCCATGTGTAGTATTAAAAAATAAAAAAGAAACCTTTATTAAAAACCCCAAAACCATAGTGCCTTCAAATAGATTACAATTTTGGCAAAACCTTGAGGAAGAAAAGGATTAATAAGATACTTTCTTTTTATATTTAATTTTTATTATTTTGTATTAAATTTTGTTTGTGAGCGTCTAATAAATGTGATTTTTTTTATTAAATGTGCAGTTTAAATAAATTATTCAAAAACTTATTTTGTTGTTTAATTATGTTTTCTTTAACATTATGCTAGGAAAAAACACCTCATAAGCATAAGATCCGCAGATGCTGTAGTTTTACTTAGCAAATTCCTAATATTACTTACGATTTTTTCCCAGTATCTGCCATAGTAAGCATTAAATTAGGATAAACTACTGCTACTTTTTTTTTAAACATAGTTTATTTACAAAATAAGTGATATAAAGTAAAATAATTTCTAACCGCATTATTGTAACAATTTTAGTCCTTTTTAAAAGTTGCAGATTCTTTGAAGTCTATTTACTCCTTATTGAGCGAAATTAAATTATTGAGCTCCTTATCGAATGAAAAAGAGCACAGAAATAACAAAAACGATACAAAATCGGAAGTTACAATATTTCGGTCATGTAATGAGACATCCAGAGAGGTATAACCTTCTACACCTCATAATATAGGGTAAGATCGACGGAAGGAGAGGCCCAGGCCGACGAAGAACATCCTGGCGACGAAAACTGGCACTGAAAGAAGAAGAAGATAAGTACTGCAGATCCTGTGGTTTTCCTTAGGAAGGCAGTATAGATCTTCTTCTGGTAATGTTGATCCAATGTCTAAATTATTCAGTTAAACTATGGCCGCTCCCACATATTTGTTTAGAAATTTATTAGCGCTAGGAAGATCATGTAGTACATTTCATTTATAAAAATTCCTCCATAAAAGTAGCTCAATCTTACAAAAAAATTTTGTACGCCACTGGAAGACTAAGTAACTCATGCTATACTAGAGTGATTTGCGAGGGAACGTGATGGAAGATTGTCAAATTGTTTATACTGTACAGTCTGTCCCAAACCCTTTTTTCAGTGCGTCACTAATTTTGACGTCATATAGGATTTTAAGAATGTCGAGAATTATTGCATGACATTTTAGTTAAATCTGACAGTTGCAGGATCGTAATCCGCTAAACGTGAAAAGGTTACTTTTTTTTAATGCATAGCAGTTTGTAATAATTCTATTCTATTCTGTTCTATTTTATACATTCCATGGAAAGTGCTTAATTAGCTAAGATTTGTTTA
Source organism: Diabrotica balteata (assembly GCA_918026665.1). Lineage (NCBI taxonomy): Eukaryota > Metazoa > Arthropoda > Insecta > Coleoptera > Chrysomelidae > Diabrotica > Diabrotica balteata. The sequence goes on from OU898276.1 coordinate 37,791,073, forward strand.
TGGATTTATTATTATTTATTACAAACACTAGGGAATTGGAAGGTTTGTTTATTTAAAATAACGCTTCCTCCTAGAATCTTTTAAGAGTTGACTTCAAGGTAAAAAAATTTACTGACAATTGCAAGGAATCAAAGTAAACAGTCCTGTGATAAAATAATATTGATTTAAATCAGTCATATTTGGATAAGTAATTTTCTGATAAGTTTGTGTGGCAGCCAATAGTTTAATTTTGTGAAGAGCTGTCATTAAATAGTGGAAATAGTTTAATTAGCTAAGCAGTTGATTTTTGAGTTATTCTACCAGATTTGGTGTGAAAATGAAAGAAGGTTATAAAGTTTAGGTAAAAAAACAATATAAATAGTTTAAATAGTGAAGCAGTTGATTTTTGAGTTAATCTACCAGTTCCGATATCCAGATTAAATCGTGTTAATGGAGTTTAGTTAAAAAACAAGATACCGAATGTAAGTTTACCTTCTTTTTTATGAATAACAAAAATGAATATTATATTTCAAACAATCTATAATCCCATTCAGAATCTGATTCTTGAAAATCAATGATTACATAGATATGTGGCTGGTATCAATTATGTCCTGCATTTCAAGAAAATGTAGTGGTTCTAAAAAGAACCGTTTTAATATATATAAATATCCATAAAGGTATTAGTTTAAGATATTTCCTTAATATCATTCCGCAATTCACAATCTGATTCGCGAACGACAGAAACTGAAATAAAGATGTCTCAGCCTCTTTTTCTAATTGAAACTAATTTAATAATTTTAATATTAGTCTTTTTTCATTCTCGGTATATCTCGGAATATTTAAAATATTTTTATGACAATAAATACAAAATTTAATTTTCACTGTAGTTAAAATGTCTGAAAATACTAACCTGAAATGGCAATTATCATTTTATCAGTTGACATTGTGAAAGTACTGTCACTGTCAGTATCAAGATCATCTGTGTCAAATTATATTTATATGCATTATTGATTGGATATCTATTTAGCGTATTCTAAACTACAACCAATTATACGTTCGTTAAGTAGAATTCGCTTTAATATGCAAATACCCGTGAACGATACCTAATTTTCTAAGTTCTATGTATAATAGTCAGCGACTTACGTTTTCTTCTGTCACTTCTAGCTTAATGCGTTAGAGAGAATTCGAACAACTATGACGCACTGAAAGAAGGGTTTGGGACAGACTGTATCTATTGCTAGGATATTTGTGCAGCAAATAGAATAGTCTTGCTCTAGTAATTTAATTTCATCTGGTTGATTTATAATTGTAATTCATACATACATAAATTTTTTTAAAATAAATGACTTTAAAATGATAGTATCATTATTTCTAAGGTTAGTTTTTGGAACGACTTTATGGGAGGATAGTTCATTTGATTACATAACTTAGTTTATTTGATTACATGTGATTTGTTTTTAAAAAAGTCATTCACATCCAGTTATGGAAATACAAACTGCCTCGTTACAGTTTTTAAATATAATGTTCAACCCTTTGACGATCTTTCGAATCCACCTTATTGATTAGTAGCCCAAAGGAATATTATAAATTGCAATTTAATTGCCATTTCCATTGTCGCTAGATCAAACAGTTTCCTTTAGTATTAGGGAAACTCTATTGTGGGGCTAATCGTTATTAAATTAAGGGTCTGTTTGCCCTAGAAGCACCTACGACTCGCTTTCTTGATGTTTCCATTATGTTACTTACCTGATGAAATTTCTGTGGCCATTATAAAGATTCATACAATAACTATGGTTAATTCGCCTTGAGGGATTTCTTTAATATTGTGCTATTCAACAGAGACTTTCAAAAATAAGATTAATTAGTCGATGGTGCAGTCGAGTGGAATGTTTCGTGAATGGTGCTTTTTGCAGACGAAACACGAGACCAAAAATGACGATGGACATGTTATTTTATGATATTTTTAAAACAAATATTAAACGCCATAATATGATATAAAAAACCTCTTCATAAATTACTTACTGTTTCAGCAGGGTAAAGTTAAAAGTCTTCAATATTAAAACACCAATTCTAAAGATTAACATTACGTATATTACATTAGGAGATATCAGTGTCTCGTGTTACATGTACTAGTAAAAATAATGAAGGGTTTTATCTATATCACTATCAGACTGTTACAAGTATCCAATATTTTTGGCAAGCCTAATATTATCATGTTGGCAATGGCATTTTAAAATTTTTAGGCTTAAAAGCACAAATATATTTAAAAATAAAATAAATTAACTAATTAACAATTTTACTGCAAATCCAAGAGTAAACCTTGTTAGAGTCCAAATAAAGCACCCTATATAGCTTAATCTAATTAAACCTCTTAGTATATTAAGTATCTTAGTTAATCTCGTTCTTCTATTTTTTAATGTTTCCTAGTTGCCGAACATTATCTGTACCTTCTAAATGTCTAACGACAGATTTGTATTTTCTCATCTCATAAAGTCATTAACACTTTGACTTACCAGAAGGGTCCTGTGCATCACACTAATTGTTTTATGAAAATGTATTGCAAATTGTTTATCAACATTCCTAATACACTTTGTATAAATCATTTAATTATATTTTTAGTAATTTGACTAGTTAGCGAAAAATATACACATGGCCTTGAAAAGCATTTTTCTATTCTACGCCGAGTGTATATGTATGGATACATCATCATCATCTTCATCATTCAGCCCATACTCGTCCACTGCTGAAAATAGGCCTCCCGCAGTTCGCCCCACAAATTTCTGTCCTGAGCCGCCTGCATCCAATTTTGATGTGTCCGTTTCAGGTCATCCGTCCATCTTGTTGGTGGTCGTCCTCTATTCCTAAAGGCATCTTGTCTGGGTCTCCACTCAAAAATGCGTTTTGTCCATCTGCCGTCCTTCGTTCTCGCGACGTGCCCTGCCCAGTTCCATTTTAAGGTTGATATTCTTTTGATTGCGTCGGTTACTCCCGATCTACGGCGCAATTCTGTGTTGGGTATTCGGTCTCTCAGGGTTAATCCCAACATGGACCGTCCCATTGCCCTCTGTGTTGTTCGAATTTTGTTTGCGGACGTCTTAGTAAGTGCTAGCGTCTCCGCACCATAGGTTAGAACCAGCAGCACACGTTGATCGAAGACTTTTCTCTTCAAGCAGATGGGAAGAGCTGATTGGAAAACATCTCTTAGCTTTCCATAAGCTGCCCATGTCAACCCTATTCTACGTATTAGTTCATTGGTCTGGTTATCTCTACTTAAGCGAATTTCGTGTCCCAGATATTTGTATGCTGATGTTTGTTCTATACTTGTTCCAGCTGGCATGCGTTTACACTTTATAGTCTTTAATGAAATAGGTTGAGGAGGGGAGAACAAACCAACTTGAGACAAACAGTTCTCCTCTCCTCAATCTATTCCATTAGAGACTATAAAATGTAAACGCATGCCAAAAATAGATCACTTAAGAAAGGCAATCAGCCGAAACAGCTGTAGTGATAAGTTAAAATTAAATTTGTGGAAGTTTGAAAACAAATGCCTCTTAATAATTTTAAAGTTACATGTTTTTCTACAAAGAAAACACTATGATTATATATTTCTTATGAACAATCATTGGTAACGCTGGCAACGAAACAAACAGCAAATTTCAAATTTTTATATTGCAACATTGGTGTATCCCTGTTTTTGTATAATTCGGAACATCCATTTAAGAGTTAATTAGGCGTTTCCAGATCTTTGGTTCAGTCTGTAACTGTATAATATTAAACATATCCTTGCCTGACATGTTCATCAGTTTTCAATATACTAGATATAAAGTTAGATTGCTTATTGTCACAAGAGTATATAATAAAAAAAAGTGCTAACCTTAATGATAATAAAAATAAAAAATATTGATTTAATTTATAATAGAGTTATATCGCATTTTATTGCAAAAGACTTGAATAGATTATAACTTGTAGTTGTTTTTCAGCATGCCAAATATATATGTACAAAAAGAGAAATCATACGATTTCTACCTGGCGAAATCGAATTCAAATATAAGCCACCGTGCTTCCTAAAACTTGCGAAGCAAACAGCTTGATGAATAAATCGGCAGGGGAATCGAAACTTGCACTCCAAATGTCGTTCATCATGGACAATATTCGTAGTGAATTCGATTTCTGGTATTCCAAATCACTTCTTGAAGCTAAATAGTTTCTAATCTATTAAAAATAAAAACGTAAAATTTTACACATTGCTGTTTTTACCGCCTAATTTTAGAAAATAATACTTATATATGCATCCATTCTTGTAAGAAGTACAGCTAAATTTAAAATACTTAAATAAATTTTACGTTATTTCTAAATTATATTTTTAAAAGGCGTATAGTATTGAATTTTCTATGTTACACGTCTCGTTTTTTATTTATTTTCATCGCCGCCACTGATCCTAGTCGACGCTGATTGGTAACTTAATAGCGATCGGATAAAAGACGTTTTTTGTGATGTATGATGATGAATTGTGCAGACTCAGAATCGGTCTGTTCAGAAACGTCTAAAAATCCAAGGTCGAAACTTATTGTAGCAACGTTGTCGCTGTATATTTATATACACATACTTAAAGGAAGTGTTGATTTAGATACAATTTTTTAAAAAGGCATATGAAGTGATAATGTCAGACAAATAATAATGGGAAACAGAAAATGTGTTGCAATTATATAAACGTTTGTTCTTAATTAACTCGAGATTGCTGTTTTTAAATATATAATATTATATGTTTATATATTTCTTAAATAAATTTTTATTTTTTTGGATCGTGTAGAATTTGACGAGATTTTGAAAGACGAACTTTGTTTGAATTATGTGTCTATGTGTTTAACCCGGTCCAGTCCATCCAGAATATATATCGTCTACCAGGATCCCTTTTTTTATTTTATTCTTTATAAGTAGCTGCAACAACGTGTACTTCTTATTTCTACGTATATGTCCCAAATATGCTGAATTTCTTCTTATAATGGTGATCAAAAGCAATCTGTCTTTTTACATTCTCTGCAACACCTTTCTCAGTCAACATTAATTGTCCAAGCTTCAGCACTATAAAGAAGAATGGAGTGGATATAACATTTTACTGTACGATATCGGATTTGCAGATTGGGACTTTGGTTACTTAGAAATTTCTAGTTACTAAGTACTTCATTTTGTCTACTTGTTCAATCCCTTTCTGTTTAGTTCTTAAGTGCTCGTATAAATTCGGAGTATATATTAAATAGTAACGGTGAAAGTACAGAGATTTTTCATTCTCTTAATTTTGGTCGAGTCCTTTTCGTTTTAGACATTCTATGAGAATGTTTTGTTTAACTTTATCAAAATCTTTCTCATAGTCTATAAATGCGACGAGAAGATCTTTTTGTTGTTCATAACATTTTTAAGCAAAAGTTGGGGAAATCTACTGTTCTAAAGCCATTACGAAAGCCAAACTGTCTATTGCTCATATCCGCGTAACACTTTTTGAATATTCTTGCATACACTTCATCTAATTTACATATCGATGCACGTCATCGCCGTCATAGCCCGTGACGATGATACCAACACGAAATATTTAGGAGGTAGGTGTGTTCTTTTTTAGAATCACTTTGCCGAGTACACTGGCATTACAGCCACTAGACATATTTTATTATCTACGCGTAGAAATAATATTTAAAAATTTCTATTAATGTTAACTTAAAGAAATACACAATAATATGTTTCATTTAATTTGTATAAATGCATTATAAAGCGTTTTTATGAAGAACATTTGTTCGGAACACACTGTAACTGTAATCGAACGAAGGTGGAATTTTGGCATAAATTGGTAACACTTATTTGACAGTTGCGGTTTTGACACTTTTTGTACTTTATTATTTTGAATTTTAAAGCAAATACCTCTTGTTTTATATTTTTACCTATTTAATAAAATCTGTTCTTTTTAGAGCAAAATTAGTGTGTTTTATTTCAAAAATGTCACGTAAGAATTTAAATAGTCGTTGTAAAGAGATGGTAATACTTTTGCAATAATTATGTGATCTATTTGATTTAGAATAGAGTCAGGATTTTTTTATACTTTGGCAACTATGTCAACTTCGATCTCTGACGTAGACGTGCATCTTTATGTAAATTAGATGAAGTATCTATAACCTTTAAAAATATTTTCAATAGTTGTGATGATTATAGATTAATCTATAATCGTTACAGTGTTTGAGATTCTTGGATTTTGGTAGCGGGACAAAGGTCGATAGTAGCCATTCTGTAGGTATCTCACCACATTTGTATATGCTGTTAAATATGATAGTTATTGTGCTTTAATAGTCTTTATCTATTTAATCATCATCAGTTTAATCAGCTCGATGTGCTCTTATCTGGCACAGGATCTCTGCCAGATTTTAAGTTGTTTATAGCATGTTAGACTATTTTTTTTCTTATTAATTTATGTTTTTCTTTGTATTTATCTGGATTTCTGTTTTTACATTTTTTTCCCATGATTTTTAGAATTTCTTGAGTCATACAAGGTTTTCAACTTTCATCTTTTTTTTTACAATCTTAGTGCTTTTCACTTCTAATAGCTTAAGCAACTGAGTATTCACCTTAGAACTTTTGGATTTGATTATCTTTTTTCTGAGGGAATTTTATTGAGCAGTTTGCAAAGTGAGACAGTTTCATTTCTGAGGCAATGAATGAGGTTATGGTCTGATAAAATATTTTCTCCAGGGTAAGTCTTAACGCTTATAATGAAATTAAAAAATCTTAGATTGGTTAGTATGAAGTCGATCTGATTTCTAATCCAAATTTGTTTATTATCCTGTAGTGACCTCCAGATAAACAGTCTACGGGTAGTAGGCACTATAAGTTCATGATCGCCAGGTTTGCTTGAGCCAATTTGTAATCTGTAACATAAATATTACATTTGATAAATGTACCCACAATTATAAACCCACAAACTTACTTCCACTAAGTAAAAATCCGATTCTGGCTAGAATAGGATGTTTATTCTGTCTATCCTCAAAACCTTCGGGATAGAAATTAACTCACATCAATTGGAGATTCGTAAATTTTTACTACGCAAATCTTCTATATGCAAAACAATTTCGGAGGCTGTATCAACTAACTTCTATATGTTACACCCAGTAACAAGAACTGATGCATCTTCGACTTCGGTGGTAAATTGAATAAATTTTTATTATTAGTTAATAATTAAATAATTTATTTTAATCATAGTAAAATCGAAAGATTTCCTACTTGTCGAAACTTAAATTTAGATCGCTTGCGCTTTATACAATAAAGCAAGCAGACAGCATTTGAATTAGTCGACAAGGGTAATCTACAATTTGAATTACACAACCTGTCGATCCATTATGGCAAAAATCCTTCGTGAATTAGTTTCTAGTGCTCATGAACTTGAGTAAATAAATAAATCAGAACAACGTTTGAGATTTAATTTCAATGCAAGGCTCCTGCCATCTGTTTATACGTATTTCCATTTTATTAGGTCTCCTCAGAGCATCTTATGCTATGCATAGAAGAAAAGTTAAACTGAGAACTGTATTTAGATACTTCATGATGCTATAAAGACTTTGGGGAAAGAAAAAAATTATTTAATTGGGAAATATACTTCTAAGAATACCTCAGTGTACAATTATTTATACCAAGAAAATTAATAATTAAAATATGTATGACTGTAATTAATATATTAAGTTTCTATCAAAATACGATTGAACCTTGAGTTGATTTATCAAATAAAATTTTCTACTGAATATGGCAACAGCTTGCAATAAAGTTATGACCTTCTATATAAAGCCGTCACTAAAGCTCCTTCCTGATCTTGTTTCTTTAAAGTCGATTGCTGGATTCAATGCTGCTCTAACGGCAAAAGAACAAATTGAATTTAATAAAATCTAATATGAACGCAATAAAGCCAAGTTGGCAACTAAAAAGTAAAAATATACTACCAAAGAATGCGGAACTCCATGTTGTTAATATAAAAGTAAAATTAGAAATTAATGGATTTAAATTTTGAAACTACGATTTGTAATTATATTGTTAGACGAAAAATATTGAAGGCTTGAATTTTTTGAAAACATTTTTTTTTTGTATTTTTTTTTTGTTAATCGCATCAACCACTGCCATTTATTATCGGGAGGATAAAATACAATATTATTTACAATGTAAAATTACAAAATTAGTGTTTCGGTGTAGGTATATTAACAGGTTCACTGCCCACATACCACATTTGGTTTGTGGACTAAAAGCACTACCAGTTCACAGACCATATGTGGTCTTTTCGTCGATACAATTTTTAGCTTGTTTATAAAAGTGGACGTGGGGAGAGTGGCCTTTTTTGACGTGGACTTGACAGAATATGTCCCATATATTATACAAAGAGAAAAAATGTGTAATTTTATTGTAACTTCGATAAAATGTAATATCGCAACTAAACACCTATATTTTATTGCGTTTTTAGTTTTAGAGAACTAAATAATGGATTTGTAAGATAAAATAATATACAATATAATGAAAAGTTAATATTTATTGAAAAAGAAAACGTATCGAAAAAAAAGTTACATGTTCAATAAACTTTTTGGAAACATTGTAGACAATACGGTTTGGTACAGATGTTGCATATTTGTGAAACTCTTTTGGCTTTATTAGTGGTAGCTGCTAATGTTTCTCCTTTTTGACGAAATTCATTATTGGGACCGTGCAAGTTCGGAACAGCGACACCTGGTGTTGTAAATCAGCAAAATTTACTGCGCTTTCATGTTAGATCGAGGTTACCGGATAACTGTCAAGGACGTAGCCCCAAAAAAGAATAAGAAGAAAAAGTAAGATTGAGGTTATCTCGGTATGATATTAAAAGGTAAACGTTGTATGTAGTGTAAATACAAATAAATATATTATTAAATTACAGCATTACTGTTAATATGGATGCAATAATAAAAACTGGATTTGAGAAAGTAAATCACCAGATAACTTTTCAACCAAGCACTGAGTCAAAGGGAGAAGCGTTAGTAGTGGCAAATGTTAAGAATGGAAAAATTATGTGAAAGAAGTAAGAAAAATAAATTACCATAAATAATCATCATCATCACACCGCCAAATTTGTCCACTGTCGAACATAGGCCTCCTCAAGATGTCTCCACTCTTCTCTGTCCTGTGCAGCTGCGATCCATAAATAATGCTAATGCATAAATTAGCAGGTTAAGCCCATGTTATCATCATATTGGTTTGAACAATTATTAATTCTTTCCCTGTAAACTTTTACAGCGAAAATATCTTAATGCATCTTCAGAAAAACTTGAACTTGATGCACTTTTGTAAACTTCAAAAAAATAAAATTTAAACAATAAACTTGATTTTTGGGTTAAAGTGAACTCTAAGTGAGTGTTATGAAACTAAAATTTACACTTAAAAGTGAACTTTTATTTATTATTTATTTCAAACTGACTTTAAAATCGGGCGCAAGTATAATACATAATTTAGGTTATGTTACTTATACTTTTTTATGATATAAATCCACTTTTCTCTTTGTAGTAATTTGTGCTTCGAAGTTAGAAACGAATAAAACTTAAATTGACAATTTTTTGTTGTATTTTTACAATTTATAACACAGCATTTCCTAAATCCCATTTTCTTCAGTGACAGAAGTTGTAAATAACCAAACGAATATGAAATATGGCAATTAACAATATAAATTTATGAAATCCATGAAATGTGCAGTAAAAAATGCAAGATTTCTGCGCTACCCGCGCACGATCGTTTCTCGTATCACATCCAAGTATTTGCACGTCGCCAATAGCATCAGGCATACCTACGTCTAATAGTAATTTTTTCATCTTTTCCATCTATCTTTAAGAAAATGCTGTACTTGCGACGTGGACGGCGTAGGTATGGCAGGTGTCTGGACAACGTTTATACGCAAAAGATTTTTCACAATACTCATTTCGACTTGCAATATTGTATATTTATTTTGCTGGTTTAATTTATTAAACAAGAACATCGACAGCAACTTTTTTGTACCAGCCGAAGGTCTTGCGAATTGGTGAATAATAGCTAACCAATTCCCCAGAGAGTCACAAATGTCGAGGTCTTGAGAAGAATGAACAAAGAAAAGGAAGTCATATTTACAATCAAAAAACGAAAACTGCAATACTTGGGCCACATTACAAGAGGCGAAAGATATGAACTGCTTCGAATAATTATGCAAGGGAAAATAGCAGGAAAAAGGTCCATAGGAAGAAGACGAAACTCCTGGCTAAAGAATCTACGGGAATGGTATAGTTGTAGCAACAACGAATTGTTTCGGTCAGCAGTTTCGAAAATACGTATAGCCCTGATGATCGCCAACCTTCGGAACGAAGATGGCACTTGAAGAAGAAGAAGAATTCCCCAGAAAGAACGATACCTTGTTTTCGGTTATTGTATTCCAATATCATATTAGGATTTGGATGCGGTTTTCGATCTGTACTCTGCGTGACAAGTAGGTATCACAAGAACGTCCCTCTTATCCTTCCATTTTAGGATCGTCACATTATTTTTTTGTGCAGCAATTTGCTTTCCTTCAGCTCTTCTTCAGATAAGTTTTGCGTAGAAGCAAGTATTCAGCATACCAATTATCTGCAACAATCATTCATTTTTCAAACATTTTTCTCTGGTCTAAAAGTTCTTTACAAAGCTCGACAATAACGCTTTCAAGCTTATCAATATTGGAGATTTGAGGATCTTGTCCAGAATAAACTTTATATTTCCAAACATATCCATCATCAGTTGTGGCTTTGTAAATCTTTAGTCCATACTTGTAAGTTTCCTTTGGATTATACTGACAAATCAGCAGTAGTTCTGAAAGAGAACCATGCATTTATCTACAACAATGCTATCTTTTGGCAAAAGAAACTTTCTGCAGTTTCTCATTAGAATGTCTACAACTGGTTGAATCTTGTACAAGAGAGTATTGGTATCTCTTTCAATTGTATTGTCAACAAAATGCTAGCAGCGTAAAATTGGTACGAAGCGATTGTAAGACATTTGTATATGGTGCAACAAAGGATAATAATAAATGGGATATTTCTTCCAATAGCATTCTAATGTAGGGAATCTAATTATACCAGTCAGCCAGTAAATGCTCAAAAACTTTTCCATTTCTTTCTTGTTTACCAGTTTCCAGCGACTTACACGACTTCTAGAATTAGTTGCAATAAGTTGTTCAGCGTATAGGTGGGTTTGTTCTATTACCAACATAAAGACATCATCATCAACTAAAAGACGAAATATTTAAAACACATCTTCATTTTCTGGAATGTTTTCAGTATGTATATAATTTTCGTTAAGTTATTAAATAGAGTTCAATCAACTCTGTTAACCGATAATTCATTTTATCTCTTCGAATACGTCTAAGTACTTATGCGAAATTAAAAGTTTCCTTTTTGTAATAAATTATGCTTTATGTTTAAGTGTTTATATGTTCTCAAAAACCAGAACGTTTTCTTTCTTAAACTACTTCATACTGAGTATTATCCTCATATAAACTCTTAAAATTTTATTGGTTTTGGCCTAAAATTGAGTTAGAGCGTTATTATTTTCTCAAGGCAACAAAATATTTTAAACAAAACTACATTTCTTCGTACCAAAAATTAATTAGCTTAGGGCTAACTTATATTAAGAAATAATACAACTGTTCTTAGGTCTGTTTTTAACCTCCGACCAATATGCAATTTGACATAAAAATTCTTTTGATAGAAGTTAAATGGTGACACCTGAAATACTGGAATAATTATTCTTTGTCAATTTATCGTTAATAAATATGATATATTATAATGTTTAATTATTATAAGGTTTCACAGACCATTTTTTAATGGTGTCTTGCACATTCAATGCAAGTTTCCATATCGTCACTGCCCTTTTTAATTCTTTTATCGCTATCAAAAAAAAATGTCATCCCAAATGCATCTGTTTTCGCAGTAGCAGATGTTATCTACGGTTTTCATTGAGCTATAATATAAGAGTTGACTAATTTATTGATTATGTTTGTTTTTTACGATTAATTGTAGACGTATCTATATTAATTCTTATAACTAAAATAATTAAGTATAAATTTTATGAAAATTCCTATTTTTCTTCTTGTAACGTTGTAATTTTGTTCTTTTAATTTTAAGATAAATGGAACAAATGCCTTTCTGATTTAATTATGGGTTGTAGTCAAATATTAATTTATTTTTCATTTTATTACCCTTGGAAATTAAAAGTTTTATTTTAATTGATTTCTGTATGACGTTTATTTTATTTAATGAAAGGCTACAACCTGTCTCAGGTATAAGTTTACTGATGACAATATGGTCATATATAAATTGTGTTTTTTAAACCTATCTTATTGACTATTTCACTCATCTTAAAATTTTCACATAATCTGACCAATCACAAACCAAAGACAGCTTGTGTTATCGCGAAAACACCAACCGTCTTTCAATTTTGATTGGTCTATCAGCTTCGTGTTTTCTGGTTTTCAACGACGTAACCATCGATACCGATCGCAAAGCAAAGTTTGACGTTTGCCAAAAACAATATTGTAGCTGTATATGTCAAAATTAGTCATTTCGGTGGTACTTCAAACGAAGTTATAAACCAAAACATTGAAGAAAATATACCAAGAAACACAAAAAAATCTAAATCTTATATATGGAGACAATTTATGATGTTCTGTGTGGATCGCAACTACAAATTAGATGCAGAAAATAACAACGAAAGACTAGCATTCATTCTAAAAGACTGGGTCTTCAACATGCGAAAAACTAATGGTAGTGATTACAAGGAGAGTGTTATTAAAACCATATGGAACACTACTGCAAAATTGGTACAAGAAAAATATTTCTGTGAGTATCAGAGACATATTGATCCCTTCAAAGATATAATCTTCAAGGAAGCGAGAGCGGCTCGTGATGGTAGGAGAAAATTGTTGCAAATTGTACCCCATAAAAGGAAAATGAGTTCTGGCGCTATGACTTCGGATAAATATAAAAATATGTGCTTACAATGGGACGAAGACACGCCAGAGGGACTCCAAAAGAAGTTTTTTCATATAGCTGCCGTAGAATTAGCTTGGAGAGGTAGCGAAGCAAGTTTTTCCATGTTACATTTTTTCAAGGAAGAGACTAACAACAAAGGCTGTTTTTTTTTTTTTTTTTTTTTTTATTATAACTAATAAATTAACAATCAGAATAAAACAATATATTCTATAAGTTAATGTGATGAGTTTAAGTCCTGTCCCTTGGTTCTGGCGTGATGTGGTCCCCTCCAGTGAGAGAATCACGGGTCCATGTTACTGGTCTGTTGGCCAACGTCGCTTTAGTCTTCGGATAACTTGATGTTGAGGTATTGCGGAGATTAATGGGTTGGAGTGTGTGTTCACTTTTTGAATGTATTGTAATTTCTTTTGCTGGTATACTTCTTTCACTGTTGAGATATTGAGATCCTCATAGATTCGTTGGTTGGTTACGTACCAGGGTGCATCAACAATTGCTCTTAAGATTTTTGATTGACATCTTTCCATAATAGCAATATTAGATTTACTACTACAGCCCCACAGCTCTATGCCATATGTCCATATTGGTTTAATAACTGTTTTATAAATTAGAATTTTATTATTTATTGACAGTTTGGAGTTTTTTCCAATTAACCAATTGATTTCTTTTTGTCTTAGTTGTATTTGTTTTCTTTTTTTGGTGATGTGTTCTTTCCAACACAGGGTTTGGTCCAGGTGTAGCCCTAGGTATTTGGTTGTTTTAGTCCTGGGTATTTCCTCATTGTTGATATATATTGGTGGTGGTGTTTCTCGTCGTAAAGTGAAAGTTACGTGGGTTGACTTGTTTTCATTAATTTTTATTTTCCATTGTTTTAGCCAGTTTTCAAGCTCATACAAATAATCTTGGAGTTGTTGTGTAGCTATGTTAATGTGTTTGTGACTGGTAAGTGCTACTGTGTCATCTGCAAATGTGCCAATTGTTACGTTATGCGAAGTTGGTAGATCAGAAGTATATAATATATATAATAAAGGTCCCAGGACACTGCCCTGTGGAATTCCCGCCTTAATGGGATGCATTTTAGATATTTCTCCATTTACTTTTGTTCTAAACTGTCGGTTTTCCAAGTATGATGTAAGTATTCGAACGAAGGGTGGTAATATTTGTTTAATTTTATAAAGAAGTCCTTTATGCCAAACCTTATCAAAAGCTTGACGTACATCTAGTGATACCATTGGGCAATATTCCTTTTCTTCTAATGCGGAATTGATTTTATGGGTTATTCGGTGGCATTGCTGGATAGTTGAGTGTTCTCGTCGAAATCCAAACTGAAAATTTGGTATCCAGTCTGCGCCTGTAAGGCCTGGATCTATTCTTTTTATTAAAAGTTTTTCTAGTAATTTGGAGATTGTTGATAACAGACTGATAGGTCGATAGGATGAGACTTCACTTGGATCCTTTCCTGGTTTTGGAAATAAAAGTATTTCTGCAATTTTTAGATTGTTAGGCCAATAATTACATCTTAATATTGCGTTAAATATATATGTAAGGATCACTATACCCTTTTTTGGTAATTCCTTTAGCATTTTTGGAGTTATTAGGTCAATTCCTGGTGACTTTTTGATATTTAGTTTTAAGATTTCTTCTTTAAGTTCTTTGGGTGTTGTTAATTTTATTGGATTTACTGACGGTTGTTCTGAGTTTAAATAATTAATAATTTCTTGATCTTCTTCATTGTTGTGTGGTTGGAATACTGTTGCTAAATGTTCAGCAAATAATTCGGATTTTTCTTTATCGCTTCTTGCCCATTGGTTCTGTGTGTTTGTGGTTTTTCTTACTGGTGGCGATATTGCTTGAGGTTTTAAGGATGATTTGATTGGTTTCCATATTGAATGGTCGTATCTATTAAGTTGTGTTACATATTTTTTGACTGACTCTTCTCTTGCAATTTTTAGTTGTGTTTTTAATTTATTGGCTAAGCGATTGTAAAACGTTTTATCCGCTGGGTTCCGACTTTGTTGCCATTTGGCTCTTGCTCTTCTTTTTTCAGCAATGAGCTTTTTAATTTCTAGTAGAATATTTATTCTATTCTCGATTTTATTTTTATCTGCATCGTTCGGTGTCGCTTCTTTTGCAGCGTTTTGTAATAATGTCATAAAGTTGTTTGTAGCTGCTTCTATTTCTGAAGGGCTTCTTAGTCTTACATTTAGTTTAATGTTTTCATCCAGTATTTTTCGGTAAACGTTCCAATCTGTTCTAGGTCCATGCAGTTTTGGAGTAGGTTGTTTGTTAATAACGCAGGTGCTAATTGTTGCAATAATTGGTGAATGATCTGAAGATAGATCATAACTTGGAACTATGTCCATAAAGGTGTTAGATATTCCTTTTATGATGCAAAAATCTAAGAGGTCTGGTCTTTTTTTGGGGTCCGTTGGCCAGTACGTTGGTGTTCCTGTTGATAAATATGAGTATTTATTTTCTTGCATTAAGCTATAAAGCTCTCTCCCCTTTGTTGTTATTAATCTTGATCCCCAGTACGTGTGTTTACTATTGAAGTCACCAGCTGCGATAAATTTTGGACCTAGAGTATTGAAGAAGAATGCGAAATCGGTTTTTTTAATATTGTGCTTTGGAGGGCAATACACTGCTGCTATTGTTATTTCGTAAGGTAATGAGCACACTTTAATTACTGTAGCTTGGATACAGTCTGTTATATAACTTTCCATCATGAAATGTTTAATTGATTGTTTGATCAAAATTGCTGTACCTCCATGGGCTGTCTTGTCTGGATGGTTAGTATGGTACGTTAGATATTGAGGTATTTTAAAATACGATTTGTCTGTAAAATGTGTCTCACTTATTAATAATACATCTATAAAATTTTGTTGTAGAAATATTATCACCTCGTCCTTATGATTCAGCAGGCCATTGGCGTTCCATTCTGCTATTCGTAGAAAGAATTTTATTTGCATATGAGTTTACTTAGCATGTTTATTACCATGCTGTTTTGTTGCAAGATTTGATTAAACATGGCTTTGAATTCTTCTAAAAACTTCATAAGAATGGTGTTTGAATCTTGGTTATCTGAAGGAGCAGCAGGAGGTTGTCTATTACCCGCTGCATTAGCATAGCTTACATTTGGTCTTACTGTGTTGGGTATAAAGTTTCTGTTACGTGCTTGCGACATATTTTGGTGATGATTATATGTAGTTTGTGCTATATTTTTATTTCTATTTAAATTACGATAATATTCGCATCCTTTATAGTTAGCTGGGTGATCTCCTCCACATAAAGCACATGTAGCTGGTGTGTTCTTGTTCTTTTTACAACTGCTTGTACTGTGCTGTCCTCCACATTTCACACAGACATATGGTCTATTGCAATATGTTTTTGAATGGCCATATAATTGACATCTCATACATTGGATGATATTTTTGTTTTTTATAGGTGGTTCAATTTGTATATTGCAGTGTTGTAGTTTCTGAATTTTATAAATATCTTGGTTATTGTCTGATGGTTCAAGGTCAACAAAGAACATATTTATCGGCTCTTTTGTAATCCTATGTTTAGCATTAATGATGTTTCTTACCTTGTGACCCAGTTTTGTCAGTTCTTCTTTGATGTCTTCTGTTGCATGTGAATAGTGAAGGTATTTAATTACGACTCTATAGGCCCTTTCTTCCTTTGGTTGATATGTGTGATGAATAATGTTGTTCTCTCTCATATATCTGGAGAATTTTCTGTATATTTCTGGATCGCTACAAATTATTTTGACTGTATTATTTGCCATAGTTCTGGTTTCGTATTGTTCAGCTTCAGCTATTTCTGTAAATTTTTTCCTCATTTCTGGGAAGTCGCTTACATCGTAAACAAATATTGGTGGTGGTTTAGGTATTCTTGGCGCTGTTTCATTTTGATTGGTTTCATTTTCTTGGGTATCCGTTAGGGTATTATATTTGTTCGATAGTGTAATGGTATCATCTTCTTTGTCTGTTTCTACATTTGATCTGATTTTTCTGCGTTTTGTAGTTTTAACTACTTGCCATGAGTTATTTGTTGACACATTTGCACTTTCTGGTTCGTCATCGCTTGTTGATGACATTCTGTAGTATTGCTGGCTATTTCTGTTATTTATATTGCTGTTGTGTGCCGCGTTTTGTTGATTTATATATTGTTCTTGATTGGGCGGAAATATCATATTCGTCGAAGAATTAGTGGTTGGTTGATTTATTTGCATATTGTACATACCTGGTATTTGTGATGAGATTTGTGGATAACCCTGTATATTGTTGATTTGTGATTGACCCTGTGTGTTGTTTGGAATCTGCATTTGTGGGTAACAATTCATTTGGTTTGATGGATACTGGATTGGTAATGGCTGGCTGTTTACATTTTGTATTTGTTGGCTAACTATGTAGTTGTCGAATCCTGGTCCATTTCCCGTTGGAAACATTATAAATAAATTACTGTATTGTTTTTAAATTTAATTTGATGAGTTTATTATTTTTAAGTCTATTACTAATTGATTGCTTTTTAATCACTTCACATTTATCTGTTCAAATCGAGAAAACCGGTCGAATGTTGATAACAGAGAACCATTTAACGTCCGCTCGGTATGGAGTATCGATGTGAACTAAAGGCTGTTTAACAAACATAATTGCATGTAACCCGATGTTCTCCAAAACCCGCCAAGGTGGTGATAAAAACTGCAGATAATAAATGGCTTACTCAAAATTTGAAGAATCCCGAAATGTGTCCTGTGAGATTATACCGGAAACTTATGTCGAAAAGAGAAACTATTACCAATGATAGACTTTTTCTGACTGTGAATGCAAGTGGAATAAATATAATAATAGTGATTGGTACAAGAATTGTCCTATTGGTATTAATACAATATTCAAATGGACAAAAATGTATGCAGAAAAGATAGGATTAGACACTAAAAAAGTGAAAATAACGAATCACTCTAATCGTGACACTGCAGTTAGTCAGTTACTACAATCTGGCATTAGTAAACAACAAGCTATGAAAATTACTGGACATGTAAGTTCGAACTCGATGAAACCGTATTTACATCTTAAGGCGGAAATACACCATTCAATTCGGTTGAACAATGTGGATGATTTAACCAAAATGAACCATGTATTTTGCAATTCAATAAAAGCGTTTAACAAAATTGAACATTGAAATGAGTTGAGATAATTTCTACTTTCGTTCAACTTCGTTGTACAACTGGGATGATTCATCCACATTGGCTCGTCTATACAAGTTTTGTTGATTGTGTTCGATTCATCCGTTTATTTCATCGAGTTATTATTATTATTTTTTTAATTATTTATTATTTTAGTTATTTTGACTTGTAATATAATAAGTTCCGTACGTACGTTTCGAAACATCAACATTGTTCAACCGAATTAAATGAAGAATAAATTGAAGCGTGTATATGTATGCTTTTCAATTTTATTGAACAATATAATTGAATCATCCACATTGTTCAACCGAATTGAATGGTGTATTTCCGCCTTTAGTGCCGAACATCATCTGAACATAGTGAATACTTTTAGGAATACTCCAAGCACATCAAGTAATAATAGCAACAATACATTGTTTCGACCTAATAACGGTCATACTATTCAAAATTTTTACAATTGCACCGTTTATAATAATTATAGTCGAGAATAATGTATTTTTTTCGTGTACAAATTATTTATTGTTAAAGGTAAAAAATAATTATAACAAATTATTTATAGTTATAATAAATATTTTATGATTATGACTAATTGTGAATTATTCAACAAATGGGTAGATTTGGGTTACCTAGAACAAATGTATTATTATTAAACTCTTTCTCTCATTCTACTGAATTTTTGACCTATCACTTTGTTCATGAAATAGTCTAATAAAATACCACTCGTGATTTAATTTAGCTTATAAGTCTGTCATTTATTTCTAAACTAAACTGAGTTTCTTAAAGAAAACACAACGAGTCCGTAGGACTAGTGGTGTTTTCAAGCAACTCAGTTTCGTTTAGAAGTAAATCGACAGACTTATCGCGAAAATTGAATCACTAGTGGTATTACTATTGAAAATGTAACCTTTTTTTACAGCTTGTCGGTAAATAAGTCAATTTTTATGATTTTTTGATAATTTGTTGATATGTTTTCTGACATATGTTTTCTGACGTCTTGAAGAGAAAAGACTTTAAGTAATTGGCGCCCATTTTGTTTTGCAATTTAGCTAAATGCTGTGTTTCTTGTTTTTCTTTGTCGATTTGTTATATTTTGTTCTTAAAGTGTTACCTACCATTTAACAAACTGTCTTTGATCTGCACTTTTTTATCATCTCTATACTTACCCACCCCAATGACGCTCCTGGAATGAGCAACGTGGTCTTTGTTAAGTATTGGTGAACGAGAAGCTTTTTATTATTTTGTCAGCTTTCCGCCACAAAATCTCTGAAAGGGTTATTTAAAAAATAAGACTTCAAAACTACAACTTTCTAATTTTGTTTATTTGTAATTGACTTTGTCATAATAAATCACCATCACCACATATATAAAAACGATATTACTAAGTCTTAAATTACCATCGGATTGAAATATATAAGCCATATCTATATATATTTTTATAATTAAAAATTTGAAGCAACTCCCTAGGTATTATGTAACAGAAAACTTTAAATTTGCCTGACATTCAGTTGTAGCTAATACAAAAATAACTAAGGAGACAAAGCAAATTATTTGGTACACATTACCAAATATCGCTTTAAAGCTTCTTTGTGTTGTTAAATGTAAAATTTAATAGGTTTTACAAAAATGACAATCGATTTTGTTCATTCTATACTAAAGCTCTAACAATTAAAAAGGCCATAACTTCTGGTACAATTAAAAACCAGTATCACTCGTCAAAAAGATAAAAGGAATAACCAATATAATTCGCAGAATTAAGAATATTTATTGGCGGAATGAAGTAATAAAATGAGAAATTTATAACAGATAGGTACTATAAAAATATGGATTGCTCCCTATTACATTCAAAATAAGAGAGGACGAATTTTCCTTTATTTATGCTTTTTAATTGTTTAGAGCTTTTTTTGAAAATTTTACTTTAGAAACATCTGTATTTTAGGTTTTAAATCAAACCTTCTTAAAGATAACTCTTATTACTATGTCGTGTCTAAAAAACTATATAAAATATATTATCTATTTATTAATATGTTACCAATACCATAATAATATATTTTTAAGATTAAAACTTTGTTTTAAAATATTTTTTTGTAACCTAAATATTAATAAAATATCTTATAAAATAACTTTTTTTTACTAAATAACTATTACTAGAATACCAAAAACTAGTTAAAATTATGTTTCCGTGCATAGAAAATAAAGTATATATGCCATTTGGAACAATGTAATGGACACATATACTTTAGTTACACTAAAATACAAACGCATGTAGCTAAAATTCCTAAAAACTAATGGACAAAAATATCGAATATTTTGTAATTTTTCAATTCTTTTTCTGTAGTCACATTTCAAAATAATTTTAGATTACTGATTTTACTCATATAGTAGGCTGATATACTCAATTGGTTTGAAATATTTTGACGTTTATTTTGACGTTTATTGAGCGTTTAGTGTCATTCGTGCATTTTATCATAAAAAACCTTCTTTACGTAAAGGAAAAAAGGTAAAAAATCATAGTAATTCGGTTATTTTTAGTTTTCCTATTAAGTTTAATTAAATATTGTTTTGATACGAGTAAATTTAAAACGTTTAAAACAAATATGCCATCTATTAGACACTGTGATGAAGACAAAGCTGCACAAATTGTAATTTTGTACGAGGAAGGATATACACAAAAAAATATCGCACGGCGTCTAAAAAGTCAATATACAGTTTCGAATATTTTAAAAAGGTACCATGAGACATGCAATTTTATATGGAGGCCTGGTCAAGGACGTCCAAGCTGCACAAGCGCAATTGACGACCATTTTTTGGTTCTTAATTCTACAAAAGAAGACAAGAGAAGACAAAAGACACCGAGGCAGACCACCAAAAAGATGGATGGACGACTTGAGAAAAACAGTCGGAAATTGGATACAGAAGGCGCAAGATAGAGAACAGTGGAAGACCATGGAGGAGACCTATATCCAACAGTGAATGCAAGAGGTTGAGGAATGGTGATGATGATGAATTCTACAAGAAATCGCTTATTAACATCTATGAACCTCAGAAATGAGCTACTAAATGTCACACAAGTTAATGTGAGCTCAAAAACAGTTAGACGAAGATTAAAAGAAGCAGACTAAAAGCCTAGATGTCCTGCAAAAGTTCCACGTCTTTTCCAAAATCATAAAGCTCATCGGTTAGAATTTGCAAGAAGACAATATATTCTTTGGACTATCGACAACTGGAAAAATGTTCTTTTTACTGATGAGATCAGAATTCTATTATACAAGCCAGATGGTCGAAATCACGTCTACAGAAGAGTTAGAGAACATTTCGCCATCTGCAATCTTATCCAAAACGTCAGTTTTGGAGGTGGTGGCATATTGTTTTGGGGAGGTATTAGTTGGGAGGGACGCATTTATGGAAGTGATTGGACGAATGACTGGTGACACTTACGTTCAAAATATTCTGCAAGATCACGTTTTTCCATATATTATGTTGGTTACATTGGATGTGACAGATTCATGTTAATGCACGATAATGCTCGACCACATGCTGCTGCCATAGTAAGTAAATATGTTGATGAGATCCAAATTCAAAGATTGGATTGGCCACTATTTAGTCCGGATTTAAATTAAATAGAGCACATGTGGGATCAGCTAAAACGCCGCATACAATAAAGAAATCTCGTTCTAAATACGATAGAACAGCTTCGGTTTGCTGCAAAAGTTGCATGGAATGCTATTTCCCAAGGATATGTCCAAAATTTACTTGCAAGCATGCTAAAAAGGATGTAACCAGTAATAAAGGCTAAAGGGCAATACTCGTTACTGAACATGCACTTGTTTTAATTAAAAAGACTTGTTTAACCAATTTAAGTTAGGATTAAGGTTTAGAATAAAAAAATCTTATTTACCTAGCATTAAGCATTATTGTTTTCTCGCAATTTTCTCCGCATAAAATTTAAAATTGTTCATTAACATTGTTAAAATAAACTCTTTTTCACAATAAACGACTTGATTGCCCAGCATTTATTTTCAAAAAAAAAGAAGAAAATTCCAAGATATTCGATATTTTTGTCCATGAGCTTATTATTATATAAACATAATGAAATACACAATATTTAATTTTTTTGTTTTGACATGATTTTATATTTTTCTGTGAGATCAAGGTGACAGTAAAACAAATCTTTCTCTTTACCCTATATTGCATGGTGTTGCTTTCAGGCAACACTAAAATTAAGTTCAGTTCGAAAACTAATCTGTTTCCTTTTAGTGATTTTACAGAGTATAAGTGTAGTCGAAGACACATTATATTACAGTGATTGTGAAACTCCCCATACTAGTACATCAAATTAAAATTTTGCGACCAAAAGTTTTAAGATGTTCTCGTCAGTTATTTTTTACACGTGTGCGGTACAAGTTCTTGCAAGTTTTAATCATTTTATACTCATATTTCCAAACACAAAGTTGCCAATTTAATAATAGAATTGTTAAGATAATTAATTCATATACAATTGGTAAGTGTAAAATTAGAATAATTAGAATAACAAATCATGTTTTAAGTGTATGTTGCTTTCAGGCAACATTTTATCATCACGCTATGGAACCACCTCAGGTTAGTGTAAACAGATTTTATGGAAAATGGCGTAGTAAAAATAAGATCAGTGCCATATGGTTCTGACTACAGTGAGTTAGATGAAGATGATGCTATTGATGATCCCTCTTACATACAGTCTGACAATAAAGATCAATCAGTAAAAATATTTTTTGAGACACTTTTTGCGAGAAAAATTTCTAATATTAAAATTTTTTACGACGAAAACGCACAAAATAAGGAGGATGACATTCTTTCTAGTGAGACATTTGAAGATGAAGTGCAAGATTCATCTTGGTCAACAAGTAAAAAGCTAAATGTATCTTACAAATGAAAAGTCTATAAAACAAAATTTTCATTGCCTATTCCAAAATGGAAAGCCAATGCACCTATAGCAAACGAGATAAAAAAGCCAATAGAATACTTTACTAAATTTTTGACGATGACAGTGAGTTGATTGGACTTTTGATTGAGCTGTCTTATTTATATTGCATCCAAAAACATCTAAATAACAATCGCAGTAATAAAAACTGAAATTGAACGATTTATTTTCATGTTATGTCAATATATAAATTATCGAGACAACGAAGAAAATAAAAGAAGTAGATTGGGCAATGAGTCTATATCGATTTTAGAGTATAATAAATTTACATATAGATGACAATTCTAAAAACCATCTAAAGAGTCTCCAGATTACCATAAATTATACAACATGAAACGGTTGATCACTAAAGTAAACAGTTGAAAAACAGTAAACAGTTAAACAGTTTTTATCAATCGATGACAACTTGTGTCCATCAAAGGAAAAAGCAGTTTTAAGCAGTACAACAAAAAAACAGCAGAAATAATGAAATTACAAAATTTTTGTTTTATCTGATTCCTCTGTATCAATTTGAAATTGGTACAGAAAAAGAACATCATAATTTAATAGACATTGGTTCAGCTAGTAATGTTGTGCTCAGGTTATCAGAGATTACTTCGAAACACCAGAATTATAAAGTACTTTGACAACTGGTTCAACAGTATGAATTTGTAGTTAGAATTTGCAAAACGTGGTATTGATATACAGTGTGTAGTGACTGTAAGGTAAAATAAAATCGTTGGCTATCAGACAAAGAAATGAAAAAACAACAAGTAAAGGAAGAAGTTCACTTTAGCAACAGAAAACTATTATCGATGTTGTCCTCAGGACTGTGGTGAAGACGTATGCTAACAAAGGTGTTACTATGCTAAGCATATATACAGTAGCATATCCATGTGGTAAAACAAGAAAAAGGACCGTATATCTAAACGATATATTGATATAATTTATTCATCATCTATTTTTTTATACAATAAGAGTATGGAAGTCTTTCATTAGCTAAATTCGCTTATTATCTTATACAGAATACAGTAAGGTCTAAAAGTGGTACCACGAAATTTTTTTCACTTTGTTGACATTAAACTTTACTTTAGAGAAATTTCTAAATTGATCACTAACACTATCATCAAACAAGATATGATTTTAAGTGTATATAAAATTCATGCAATGTACGGGTCACGTAAATGTACTTTACAAAAAACGTTCATTTACTAAGATGGTCTAATAAGTTCTCAGCCTCACTAAGAGGTCATACTTTTGCATCATTTTTTCTTTCAACGTTGAAACTCGTGTTATTAGTGTTGGTACATAGGTTTTAAGGTTTTTGGAGACCCTGTAAAATTTAAAACCAATCAAGGAGTCAGTAAACTATAGGCAGATATTTAAAGCAGTTGGGGTGCGTGTGGTCTTGAAAAGAAATAAAATATAGCATGTTGTGATAAAATTCTTCGTAAAAGGAAGTTTAGCTTTGGGATAAAAGGAAATTTGAGGCTTTTATACGTAGAAAGCGACTTTTTTCAAATTTAATTTTTGTGGTAAATTAATGGGATATCGATTTTAAACGTCACAGTGAAATAGTCTAAGATGATCAAAGTGAAGAACATCGAAAAACTGCGACTAGGCCAGAAATAATGGACAAAATGTACAACAGCAGCAAATATAGCAAAAAGACTATTTCGGGAAAGCTCTAAAATGGGACTGAAAGTTAATATTAATAAATCTAAATACATGGAGATTTCGAGAAAAAAGGAATAAACACCAGGGAATCCTATAAATTGGAGGTGGAGGATGGATCAGAGTTGTAGAAATCGAGAAGGTGGATGAATATATGTACTTAGATACTCTTATTGATCAGTCATGTATGAAAGAAACTAAAATCAATCTGCGACTGACCAAGAGCAACAGGTGTGCTGGAGCCACGAGCAAAATAATTAAGGACAAAGATATATCTCTTAATACAAAAATAAGAGTATACAAAACTATAATTAGACCCACAATGCTATACGCTGCCAAGACATGGTCTATAAACAAAACCATACAGAACACACTGGAAGCATGGGAAAGAAAGATACTACTTCGCAGAATGTTTGGTGAAAAAGTAGTAGAGGGTGAATGGAGAAGACGATCTAATGCAGAATTGTACCTTTTGTATGCCATTTCTACAATAACAAAAGTGGTGAAAAAACGTAGATTAGAATGGCTCGGTCATCTAGAAAAAATGCAAGGTAATAGACTAGTCAAGAATATTGCTTGGAGAGTACCTGTGGGCAAAAAAAGGAAAGGAAGACCAAGAAAAAAATAAAGATATGTAGTGGTGGAAGATGTCAGAGAGATGGGAATCAGAGATTGGAATCTGATAGCTAAGAACAGAAAACGATTCAAATTATCCATTCAGCAATGGGCCTAAAAGGCTGTTAACGCTGTTTATACATACATACTGTTTTTTTGGCAAATTATATATTATTGAATATCTGTAATATAATCAACATCGCTAATGACATTTTTTGACTTTACGCGTAAATACACAAAGACATGCCAAAGAGAAAAAATTAAATATTGTGTGCATTAATTAATAAAAATTCTAACAACCACAAATATAATATTTTTTTAGCATATTGACATAATATGCTTTACAAACATGACATAATAAACTAGCTTAACAAACATTCGAGCTTTCATATAACAAAAAACACAACCGTTTAATTCTCAAAAAGATGAAAATATCTGGAATGATTTGGTTACATTATTGGTTTCAATATACAAAATATTTGGATCTTTCGGTGACATTTTCAATTTCAGTAAAATTCTAAAAGCTAGCTATTACGTAATCAATGAAATAAAAACAAAAATTATATGGATTGCCATTACATTTCTGCTCATCAATATTCAGAGCTTTTGAAATCATCATTTTCAGAACTAGGCTTAAAATGTAATTAAGCTTTGTTTTTTTTTACAAAAAGATCTGAACAACATCATAATCTGTAATTTATTTGTTTATTATTTTGTGCGGTGTATTTACATATTTGATTATTGATTTTAAATAATGCACAGACTATGAGTCAAACATGATTATAACGTCAAAAATATGTTCGTAAAAGTACTTTAAAACACCAAATACAATAAATAATACGAATTTTCAGAGAAAATTTTAAGTGTTTAAATTTAACGGTTTTATATCAGTCAGACATGAAAACATAAATATTAGGCTTATGCGAGACAAGGATTAAAGGCGAAGAAACGACTCTACTAAAATCAGGGCACACTTTGTACCAATGCAGTTCAACAAATAACCAAGGTAAAAGAGGCGTAGGCTTTTTGGTACGTAAGAGAATAAAAAATTACATAACTAAATTTCAAGCGATTTGAAACAATGGCATGCCAAAACTTTTGTAAAAATGGGCAATACTTAAGTTATAACGTTATAGTGGTATAATAAGCCTCGAAAATATTTGAGCCGTTGATTGTAACATGACCCCACAAATTCATTATTTCAGTATAGTGACCGTGACTCCATTATTTCGCTAAGTAAGAGCGATTGAAGCCATAAAAATTCTTTGGTAAGTGTTTTTTATATAAAAGTGGCTTGTCATATTGTACTGTTGCTATCAGACTAAGATTATTATGGACTGTTCGAAGGTTTGTTACATTATTACATGCTTTTTAGGCCATGGAAGTTTTGCTCCCGCGGTAAAACCAAATTTCCATAAAAGACTCCAACAAGCCGATGAAGACAGCATAACGAAATTTTGTACAGGAATAGGTCAGTGATAAAACAAAAAAAACCGTACCAGCCCGAAAACTGGAATCTGTTTGCCTAGACAAAAAAAAAGTGTACAGTGAAAGAGCTTCAAAGTTAATACTTCTTTGAATACATAAATATTTTCAAAAGGTCTTATCCAAACAAACAGTAACACCAAAAGTTACACAGAACAGGCAAGGTACTCTACACAGTAAATGTCAATGAATACGGGTTGTCAAAACCAAATTTATGAGTATTCATAGACTTTTCAAAGGCAGATTAAATAACATTGAGCCGAAAAAGATACATTGATTTAGAGTACTAAAAAAGTATAAATGGAAAAAATACATGAATAGGCCAAACAAAACTTCTGATGTCCAGTTTTCAAGTGTTAGAAAACACATTATTCAAATTCCCAAATATTAAAACCATTAAAGTTACCAAGAGAAAAGAAAATTATTAAGAGTTAACAAGAATCGATTTTAATACAACGCTAAAGCTCAGGCTATGCAGCCTCCATTAAAAAGCGAAACAGAAAGTTCACAAGCTGATTATAGGACAAGTATTTTATGTTTTGATTTATAGCAAGCGTTGCCGATTTACAAAAATTGAGCAGTGGTCCAGCATTTTATTGCAGAAAAAAATTGAATGTACAATTTGGACCTTTATGTCTGGACAGAAAACATTGACCACATATTTGTCTAAATAGAAAATGGCATAAAAAGAGGAAGTGGTCTCGATACTGATAAAATTCCTGACTTCTAAGGCAAGTAGTAATGAACATTTGGTATTTTTACCGACAATTCACACCGAGCAAATTCTGAGCAAAACTCAGAGCAAATAAAAAATGTCTAATTACCACTTTATTGTTTTAACTAGTACCAGATCAGAAAGTCAACTCGATAACGCTCTATTTTTTAGTAAGTAGACATATACATCTTTCCTTCCATGACATTTCTCTCAGTTAATAAAATCATACAAAATATGCACCACTTGTACATAAGAAAATATGTATTTTCCTAAGGAATGGTAAACAATTATACAGAAGTCTAAAGAAAAAAAATTGGTTTTAGCTTAAAGGTAAACAAACAGATGTTTTTAGATGTACCACCACTTTTGAAAAAATGGAACATACTTTTTACCTAGTAGAATAACTAATTGAGTGAATATTTTGGAATTAATTTACCTAGCGAAATAGTATCATAAAAATGATCATCTGTTATGCCGATATTTTACGTTTTTTTATATAGTCACATGATTTGTTGATATATCCATGATACATTGCATATTATCTTAAAAGAAAAGACCGGCCTACCAAGCTGAAAAATTTTAGAACTGTATTTAAAAATTTGAATATTTAAAATTTTCTCGAAAATACATTATGAGAATGTATGTCTATTGCTCACTTTAAGTAATATATGACGCAGTTAATCATGTCTAAAGCGGTTTTATTTTACCCGAGTAGTAGATAAGGCTTGCCCTACAAAATATACTCCTACCAAAAAACCGAACAAGCCAAGAGTTAATAATAAATACGGAAAATAACAGTTGAAGTTAAACTGTGACCTATTTTGGTTTGAGTCTTCAGGCTGGTCATCAAAATCCATTTCCTGGTATTCTCCTGAACTCATCGACGAAGGATACGAAGGCGAAGAAGTAGAATTTTTGTTACTATCAGAGCTAAGAGGTTTAGCAACTATTGGTATACGTTCTGGAAGTTTTGGAGGAGGTTCGTATTTTTTTTTCAAATGTTTGGAGGTGTACGGATTAGTTGCATTAATTTGAGCCTTGTTTAACTTTGACATGGTTCGTACAGCTGCTTCCAGTTGTTGATCGAGATCAAATTCCACACTTGTATTAGATTTACTGCTAGAAAGCCTTGTGCTTTGGAAACGCCGTGTGGGGTAGCTACCTGTCGATTTATTTCGACCGCTTTTTTTAAAGTCGTAGTACATACAAGGTTTTTCAACAAACTTCTTAGTACCTGATGTTGAAGGTTCTTGACTAAAGTCTCTTTTTATAGTTTTTGGGGGTGTAGAGCTTGATGTGCAAGATTCTGGACTGCTTTCTGTTTCTTCAATGATCGGTTCCATAGGGTTATGCATGGACGCCTTCCAAAAAGCTTGTTGAGCTAAAACATTTGATTTGTTAATATTTTCTTGTAATTGAACCCCTTCTTCCAACTGAGTTTCTGTGAATACAGGTTCACTATCACAAGAAGAGAGAACCTCGTTAATACTTTGGTATATATCATTTTCCGATGCTGCTTCTCCAGACCCATTTTCATCTTCCTCAATAACAATATCAAGATTAATTTTTGAGATATTGTGCTTTTCGATTATGCTTATATTTTCATAAATTCTTTCTTCTTTTGGCTTTTTTAGGGATTTTGTGCGTGAAGCTGCTGTCTCAGTTTTTGGTGTTGCACTTGACTCCACAGTGGGAACTTTTTGCTGCTGAAAAAATCGACGATATCCCATTAACTGCATTACAGGAGGAATTGTTAAACTTGGTTTTACCGGTTGGATTTGTTCTTTTCTAGTTTTCTGTGCAGTGTCCATGGGCTTCTGAGTAACTACTTCTCCAGACCCATTTTCATCTTCTTTAATAACCATATCAATATTAATTTTTGAAATATGGTGCTCCTCGATTATGCTTATATTTTCGTAAATGTTTTCTTCTTTTGGCTTATTTGAGGGCTTTGTGGGTGAAGCTGCTGTGCTAGTTTTTGCTGTTGGAAAATGCTCTACAGTAGGAACCTTTAGTTGTTGATGAAAAAACCGACGATATCCCATTAACTGACTTACAGGAGGAATTGTTAAAACCGGTTTTGTGGGTTGTATTTGTTCCTTCACAGTTGTTTGTGCAGTGTCAATGTTCTTCTGAGATACTTCTCTT
Organism: Diabrotica balteata; assembly: GCA_918026665.1. Classification (NCBI taxonomy): domain Eukaryota; kingdom Metazoa; phylum Arthropoda; class Insecta; order Coleoptera; family Chrysomelidae; genus Diabrotica; species Diabrotica balteata. The sequence continues at coordinate 37,820,847 of OU898276.1, forward strand.
ACAGTTTTTTCTTGTAGTTTTCTAATATACTTTGATTTGGGTGGTAAAATTCTTTGATTTATGGGTATTTGAGATAATTGTTGTTGTATGCTTTTGACAAATTTTGAAGTGCTTGCGATTGTTTGCGTGACAGAGAACTGTTCGTCGATATGAACAGCTTGCAGATGTTTGATATAATTGGATTTTATGGGAATTTCTGGAGCACAGTCAGTTAAAGGCTCAGTTTTAGACAAGGAGTCGTGAACTTCATTTTCTTCCAAACTCGGGATGTCTTCCAATCTGGATTGCTGTGTTTCGGTTTGATGTAATACGTCTTGTTGGGAATCTACTGGATTAGTATTTTCACTATTTTTGGTTAAACTAGAAAAATCATTGATATGTTTTTGATCGCTATAATCATCTTTTTTAATAAATTGAGAACATTTGGATACCGTATTTTTCTTAACAACACTTTTTTTAGGAGATTTTATATCTGCAAAAGGTTTCCTGTTGAGTTTAAAACTACTACATCTTACTTTTTTTAAGTTTCTTTCATAGTCGTTTTCTACATCGATACATTTTGTATCTTTGGAATCTTGTTCTTGTTGTTGAAGAAAAATTCTTTTGTTGGCGAGTTTGTATCGCAGCTCATCTTTGGAAGGTGACAATGTTTTCTTCACTTTAACAGAAATACGTGAGTTCTTCTTTTTGAGTTTTCGTTTCTTTTTCAATACTGCCAACTCCTTGCTGGGACTATCCATTGCACATTAGTTGATTTTGGTGTTGACTTTGTTATCCAAGAATATCTAAATTTAACAAATAAATAAAAGTTATTTTAATGTTTACATTTATGTCTGTTTATTTACAAAAAATAAATAGGTAGATAAAAAATAAATATTTTTTTACATTTACATTTTACATTTTACGTTAAGTGTTATCATATTTAATTATTGAGGCAATATATGTACACAGGGCAGATAGACCAATCAACCCTTTTTGGGAGATTGTATTTTCTTTTATTCCATATTGTATTTTTTAACAGTGAAAGTGTTATGCAAGTGTCTAAAGTTTTGACGTTGGTACAACTCTTTGAAGATTATAATACAGAGTGTTTTTTACTCACAGCTGTAGATAGTCTTCAAAGTAAAATAAAGTATTGTTTTCATAAAGTTTGAGGTTATAGCACGTTCTGTTCTTTCTACAAAATAGGTGACAGTAAAATTTGGACTCTGTTTTAAATATAAATGATACAACTGTGAAAACAAAAAGAATTTAAAAAATAATTCACAAAATAAACAAGGCCAATGAAGAAGTAATGAATATGTGACAAGTGTACATATAAGAAAAGGTAAGCAAGTTGCAGCTAAAGTTAAAAAATTTAGTCTTTAGTATTGTTTTGACGGATATAACATTAAGTTTACCTCAGATAAGTAAATCGACATGACTACTTGGCTACAAACTTACTTGGTACACTGCAAGAAAAAATTGCAAGGTGCAAGCAAAGCAAATACCACCAATATTATCACTCACACCATTTACTGTAGGTAAATCAAAAAGGGATTTATATAAATTCTGCCAAGAATGTAAAAAAAGTTAAAGCTCAAAATAAATGATCCTTTCGGCCTAAATTTGAGGAAGAAACAGGAAAGTAACGTGGGAGCGATTTATTCGTAATAGTGAAAAAGGAAATGCTAAAATACTCATTATAGGTTAAGTTTTACAACAAATTGTTCTGGTTTTACTTGTTTTATTGGTTTTTTGCATGACTATCTAAAGAAGCAGTTGTAAGAGTTTTCTGGCATATCTACAATTGTCTTACTTTCTGACGTCGCTGGGTGACAATATTTTTTAATGCCGAAATTCACTCTTTGGTTCGCTGAAATAATGTAGATGTTATGCAATTATTGCATAACTACATATTGTATATTGCACAAATGCTATAAAAATAAGGAGAATATCGGTAACACTAAATCTTACCATTCGGTGATGGTGTTGTGCCAAAAAAATCCTTGTCCATTTATAGTTATTTTTGACCATGAAAATTGGGAGCCATTCCTGGTAAACCTTCTCCAAAAAACGCATTTATCAAAAAATAATTACCTTATACATTAATAAAATATGTCATAATCAAAGCACCGTAAAACGGGGTTACATTGAACCCGAGGGTTACATTGAACAGTTTTGCAGTGAAGATTATATTTTTCTACAAGTTGGCCTAAACTTTTTTTTTGGGGCCGATATATTTTTTTGAGGGTTGCAAATATGTTTTTCTTGGACTTCCTGATAAAATTTCTGGCAGGTTCTCAAAATTAACAAAAATGAAATAAAAAATGGTTTCTGAAATAAAAGGAAGTAAAAAAAATCTCTCAAACTTTGGTCTGCAGCCGGCGATATGCAAAAGATATCTTCTCATGACTAATTTTACACGATACCAGTACCCATTTCTAACTTATTCTACGTAATACCGTAAATGATTAGGGTTTTGAATATTTTTAATTAATTTATACAAAAAATATGTCAATTATTTTGGGAACAGGGGGTAACATTGAACGGCAGGATTGAACGTGCTTGGGCGGCGTCAATCGAGTTCCATCTAAATATTATTGTCTGGCGTTACGCTACTTCGTTTTGAATCATTTGAATGAAATTCACTCAGCCCAGAGCTCAGTATAACATTGGTTGGCTTGGCGGTAGGAACATTGTTTGGTTAGGAAATTCAGTTGTGGTGCAATAGGTAGTGTAGTGCGATAATCTTAGTCCAAAATGCGTGATTACGTTAGAAAGTTGGGTAGTCGATCATACAAACATTACACCTCTGATACTTTGGATCAAGCAATCCGCGAAATTAAAACAAAACAGTTATCACTTTCCAAGGCGTCGAAGAAATACAAAACCTCAAAAGCCACATTAAGTCACAAACTGAACAACAAAAAAATGAAGGACGTCGGAAGGCCCACAGTTTTAAACAACGACGAAGAAAAGGCACTGGTCAAGATACTTTTAAAAACCGCTGAATGGGACTTTGCTTTAACTCACGACGATTTACGACATGTTATGAAAAGCCATTTGGATACAATGGGTAAGAGAGTTAAGCAGTTTAAAAATAATTTGCCTGGTGTCGACTGGATTAAAGGTTTTCTGAAAAGAAACAGAGAAATAAGTGTAAGAAAATCTCAAAATATAAACCCAAATAGAGCATCTTCCACTAGAGAAGTTTTCATTGCTTATGTTGATAACCTTGAGCAATGTCTAGACGGAGTTTCCTCCGATTGTATATACAATTTAGATGAGACAAATTTATCGGATGATCCTGAGTCTGCAAGATGCTTTTTTAAAAGAGGGGTGAAATACCCAGAACGTTTATTATCTCAATCAAAATCAAACATTTATTTGATGTTTTGTGGAAGCGCTTCAGGAGTTCTGCTGCCTCTGTATGTAGTCTACAAAGCAAAAAACCTTTGGACAACTTGGACGGAAGGAGGACCCGATAAAACCAGATACAACCGAACAGCTCATGAATGGTTCGATTCTGCAACATTTTTAAATTGGTTTACTTCTGTTTTCCTTTATTCCACGAGACATGAAGAAGGAGTCAAAGTATTAATCGGGGATAACTTGGCGAGCCATTTTTCAGAGCAAATTATCAGACTGTCGCTTGAAAATAATATTCGATTCATATGTTTACCGCCGAATACTACGCATATCGCTCAACCCCTGCGGTGTATCGCGGGTATCGCGGTGTTCGCACCACTGAAGAAACAATGGCGTGCAATACTCTGGCGTGATCAACTGGTCTTCCAAAGAAGATGTTTCCAAAACTTTTAAAAAAGCTGATGTTAAAATTCGCAGAAACTGGTGAACAAAACCTTCAAAGTGGCTTTCGGGCAACGGGTATATACCCTTTAGACAGAAATCAAATATTAAAGAAATTGCCTGGTACTGATGATACTGAATCAAATGAAAGTTTTGGAAACACTTTAAACGAGACAGTTTTACAATTTCTACAGGGTATTAGGAACAAAAAGAGAGCTAGAACTCAAAGAAAAAAAAAAAAAAATTAACATCGCACCGGGTAAAAGCATTGGATTGAAAGATTTTGAAATAGGAGAAAGTTCTGGATGTTCTGCACCACCCACGAAGAATAAGAAAAATTCTGCTAAGGAATTGGATAGTGACAGTTCCGACTACGAACTAGAGCTTCAGGACGAATCTGATTGTGATTTCGAGACATTTTGTGATGAAATGCACCAAGAAAAAAACGAGGAGATCGAAAGGCCAACAGGGGCTGCAGTCGTCGACGATTATGTGCTCGTGAGATTTGTAACCAAAAAGTGACGCAAACCCACACAATTTGTATATCTAAACTTATTCATTCTCATTAAACTGTCACCTTCATAAAACAATAACTCAATAAATAACACACATTTCATAAATATATCTCTCGAATAAGTATAAATAACTTTTAAATAATACAATGGTATATAACATCACTTTCATTTAACAAACAATCACACACATATCTCTGCTTCATTGGATCAAATCTATCTCCTCAAGAACTTTCCGTTTACTGTCAAACAACTACAATAGCAGAATTGAGTTTTCCATTCAACAATACATAGTAGTTTCAACCATGTTCTACCATCCATCAATAAATAGAGTACGGGCATGTAAGTAATGTTTATTTATTTGCTCATTTATTAATTTATTACAATCTAATAGACTATTTTATAACAATTTGTGGCCTTACCTTGTCTGTTTAAACTTTTAAAACTTGTTATACCTTTTTAGTCAACTTACTCATTTTGAAATAAAACCACAGACATGTAATATTGGCATAATTATTGTAATTTACAACATCTAATTTGTTTATCTTTATTAGACATTACCCTAATATGAGTTTTTATCATTTCAGCATTTATTTAACTTTTTATCGAGACCTGAAGATTCTTTGCATATTGTAGAAAGCGAAACCGGTCGTCTGATAGTTAAATTGAATTGATTGTGAGTAAGTCTTATTTAATATTTCTTTACCTATTAGTTAAATGAACTTTTAATTTGGTAAAAACAGTTTATGTCATCTTATACTGTTTATACAGTTCGAGTTTGTGAACTATTCTTGGCTCTAATAGTATATGTCGACATGTAGAGGATTATAGTGACAAGAATGAAGACTATATGTCGAATAGTAGTGACTCTAGCAGTTCTGTTAAATAAAAAATAGAATCTGTTTAAAATTCTAGGTCTGAAAAATGCAAAGATCAGCTCACAAAATCAGGTTATACCAGTATTTATTTCAACATTAAAAAAGTATATTCACGAAATAAAAAAGAGCGAAACGTAAAATAAATCGAAGCTTTAAAAAATTTAAGTAACAGCAAAAATAAGTTTAAACAGCATGGGCTATGGTGATCGCAACAAACGTGTTGCATATATTGTTAGCCTTGTAGACTCCGAACTACCTAAAACTATAGAAAAAGGACTTTAGACCCAAAGATAGATCCATTTAGATAAAGAAAAAGTTTGTAAAGTGACAAACTATATGTTTTTCATATAAAGATGAATGCCGCTAGAATTTAAGTTTGTAAAAAATGTTTTATAACACATTTAATGAGACAAATATGTTTATTACACTGGCTTTTACAAATAGGAATTTAAATATTTCAGGGAGAATAACTGATGACCAGCGAGGTCGTGATCCATCTGATAACAAGCATAATGAAGAAACTATTATTGCAGTGAAGTTTCACATAAATTCTTTTCCCCTATATGAATCTCACTATACTCGACGAGAAAGTAGAAGATTATATTTCCCATGCCACCTTAGTCTTCAGAAAATGTACAAATTATACTGTAAAGAAAATGAGTCACCTGTCTCTAGACCTATCTATAAAAGGGAGTTCCATAGAATAAACATTTCATTTAAAAAACCTAAAATAGATACGTGCCATAAATGTTATGTGCTAAATAATAAACCCGAAGTTACTGAAAGCGAAGATAATAAAACTAAACTAAAATATCAGATAAGTATTCATCACACTGCTGTCGACAATGCATATGTTATGAAGAGCAACGATACAGAAAAACCAAAATATGATAGTACTTTTAGATGCATCACTTTTGATTTGCACCAGTGTCTCCCGACTCCATACGTAAATTCTTCTGTGGCCTTTTACAAAAGACTATTATGGACATATAACCTAACTATTAGTGAGAATGGAGAATGAAGTGTAACATGTTGCATGTGGCATGAAGGTGAAGGAGAACGAGAAGGTAGCAATATAGCTACATGAATTTATAAACAATTATTATCACCACATGTTTCCAAAGTAACCCTGTACTCGGATACATGCGGTGATCAGAACAAAAATTCACATGTTGCTATGAGTTTTTAGTAGCAATGCAAAATAACACTAATTTAGAAGTTATTGACACTAAATTCATAGTGAGTGGACACAGTCATATGGAGTGCGATACTGATCATGGTTTGATCGAAAAGCAAAAAAAGGTTAAGTGTTTCAATTAGCCATCCGCATGACTGGTATCAGCTTGTGAAAAGTACAGGAAAAAAATAAGAAATTCAATGTTGTAGAACTTTACCATGGTGATTTCTTAAATTATTTAGATCTTCTGAAAAATAACTGTCTCATGCGTAAAAAATATACAAGAGGAAATCCTTTCGATTGGTTTGATGTGAACTGGTTTCGTTATATGAAAGAAAAGGGAATTATTTTGTATAGAACATCATTTGATAAAAAGAGGCATTTCTGTGGGTAAGTGTACTACGTAGAAGACAAACTAAGGCTAGATTGGTACCCAGTAATTTGTAAAAAAGCACTCTTGCTATATCAATGCAGAAAAAAAGATATTTTGGATCTTCTTTCTCTGATAGTCAATATTTCACGATTTTTATAAAAATTTAAACACATGACGCTACTGATGTTATTCCTGATGATGAAGATTCTGGTGATTGGTCTGCCAAAACCGTATTAACATTATTCCTATGTTTTTATATGTTTCTTTAAATAAATATTGCATAAATATATTTTATTTATTTATTTTTGAATAAACAACAGCTTTTTTGGGCTGATCAAAATAGTGTAAGTCATCTGGTACGTGTGGTCTAAATAATATAGGTCACCTTTTTTTGTAATTTCCATAAGATTAGTATTTACAAAGTAAAATATGTACATATAACAACTCTGTGTACAACGATGTAGGAGATATTACAATTAATTAGCTTCAGAACAACATTATTTATCGTTTTTTGCTTATCCTGAAAAGTTGACTAAATTGACTATACTTCTTTTACCAAGCACCCTACTTTTATATATAAACAGCAAAATTAATAGTGAGAAAAGAATTATCTGCTTTAATAATTTTTCTTCGTATATCTACAGGATAGACATATCTTTATCGTTATAAAAAATACAAGGTGATTTTGTATAAACTTGGGTATATATATCAGAAAGCATGTATAAATAAAATCAAATGTCCACAGTTGTTATAAAAGAATTTATCTTTAATTTTTTTATTTATCATTTTACAATAAAATTTAACAAAAAGAATCCTTTCTTACACACAAGTGTGGCCAAGTTATTTTTATTGAGCGAGAAATACAATATAGATGCCCAATCTCACTTTTAATGGATTCGATATTTTATGAAATAGAGACCTTAAATCAAATTATTCCATAAATATGTTTTATAAACACAAATATGGTTTCTAAAGATACAGAACGAAATAAAATTACTAACACTAGCAAAATTATAGTTAAATACTTTGGAATATTTACGCTCAAATGAGTTAATACAAATTGTTTGGTTAATTATTATTAGTGGAAAATATATTTTGTTTTATAATCATTAATTAACTAACTATATCTTTTGTAATTATAGTCTAAAAATACTTACAATTATTTGTTAATTTGTACACATATTCGGAAGAAACGAAAACTAAGTACCAATAAATAAATTCTATTGCCTAGTGGCTTCACAAAAAGTCTAAACTGTTTTTAATTTATTAGGCCAGTAGTTTATTTGTATAAAAATATTATTAAAAATGTATATGTTTTGCAAAATGTAAGTAATATTTTAAACTAAAACCTTTGTATCAAATCGAAAAAACTATATTAACAGTATTAGAGAAGGTAAAATGCAAACAGCCTAGTCACACAACAATCAAAGTTGAGTTAGATGTGCCAATGTCTTCTGTTGTAGCCAAAGTGGTTAATTTGATCTGATTTATGCCAAAAAATTATTTTCTATGATAAAAGCATGTTCAAAACCACCTTTATATGTAAAGCAACTTATTTCCACTATACTAGTCCATGCTAACCAGCTTATTTTCAACCAACCAATAGGAGCTCTGCAACTGCCACTCAGCTGACCCAGTGAGTCTTACAAATGTGAGTTATGTGAGGGTTTATTGTCAAAAGTATTTAAAAATAATTAGTAATTACTTTATATAGTTATTTTAAGTGATGACATGAATGGATTACAATGCCTTTTAAATGCCATTGATACAGTGGGAAGAAAGTTTGGCCTAAACATAAACTGTTCAAAAACAAAGCACATGGTGTTTAGCCGTTTAGCACATCAAGATGCTCCATTATATGTTGATGGTCATATAATTCAAAGAGTGTCCAGTTTTAAATATCTTGGTTGCCATATTACTGAACAACTAGATCCAGATCAAGAGATAAGAAATGTAGAATCGAGATAGCCCGCACGACATTTTTAAAAATGAGGTCATTCTTCTGTAATGATAACTTGAAACTTCAACTTCGAAAGCGTATGGTTAAATGCTACATTTGGTCAGTCCTCTTATATGGTGTCGAAGCATGGACATTAAAAATATCCACCATTAATCGTCTGGAGGCCTTTGAAATGTCGCTGCACAGACGTATACTAAAAATTCCATTAACGGCTATGCTGACAAATGTGGCAGTCTTTGAAAGAGCAAATGCTGCTCGCGAGCTGCTTGATAACATCAAATGTAGAAATATGGGCTTTTTTGGACACGTAGTAAGGGGAGACCGATATAATATTCTTTAACTTATTATGATGGGTAAAATCGAAGGACGCAGAGGAATTGGTAGAAAGCAGGCCTCTTGGTTGAAGAATATCAGAGAGTGGACAGAAATAAAGAAAGCTGAGCAACTCTTTAGAATAGCTCGAGACAGAGACAGTTTCGCCATGTTAATCGCCAACGTCAAGGGGACTTGATAGGGTACGTTAAGAAGAAGAATTACTTTACTATTTAGAGGATGTTGGAAATATATATAAATGTTGGTGAAGGAAATGAAGAGACTAGAAAGAGAACAGTTACAGGAGGAAATTATTTCATAGTAATTACTTTATTATTTAAAAGATAATGTAAGTAAGTGTTGATGAACGACATAAGGAGACTAGAAAGAGAAGAGTTACAGGAAGAGAAAGGGAAAATAAACATATTACCAGCTATGTAGCGGCTAAAGGAGCCCTAATTTTTGTAACGTTTAACCACAACAATACACGTTTCACGTGCTTAATAATATATTATATCAAAGCTTTCAAAGGAGAGTTTTAAAAAGTTCCAGATATGAAAAAATAGGACAATATAATTGCCAGTATGATTCATACGACACAGATCAAATGACATAGGCCTAGGTCGGTAAACAAAAACAAAAAGAAAAAATATGGATCTGAGCGAAATATTTTTTTCCAACTGTCCCTGGTGCTAAAACTTCTGTACATTTAAAGTACATTTTTCGCATTTATACTGATATTGGAGAAACTACAATGAGAACATATCAAAAAAAGTGCATTTTAGGTTTGCTGTTGAAGGGAAAAGAGAAGGCGACTCTACCAAAAATAAGAACTATTTAAAGAAAGAAAGTGTTGTGTGCATATAAAAAACCTCAAAGGAACTGAATCACATTACAGAAGATTATATCTGAGTAGTGAGTTAAGTATTAGTAAACTAAGTAAAATGTATAATGATCGACGGCATGTTTAGGATTTTTATAAACGAGTTTAACATGAGTTTTAAGTCATCTGCCTCTGATATTTACAGTAAAGAAATTCAAAGAACAAATTAAAAGTGATTGATGGATTCGACCGTTACTTGATGGAAATTCATTTTATGTAACAATAAAACACTGAAAACATTGTTTTCAAACTTCCACAAAGTTTATTTTAAATATTATCACTACAGCTGTTTCGGCTGATTGCCTTTCTCAAGTGATCTATTTTGGCTTGGGTTTACACATTTATAGTCTCTAATGAAATAGGTTGAGGAGGGGAGAACTGTTTGTCTCAAGTTTGTCATTCAGAATTATATCTGTTTTTTTTTAATTTGTTGATTTCCATAGATTCTAACAAAGATAGCTTAAGGCCTTTATTTTGAATGTAAAGAATTTTAAATTTGTCATTAAAAGAATGATTATGATCTAGAAGGTGAAGTGCGTATGTCGAATCTGTTTTTCTATTCTTGAAAGCCCTGTTATGTTCTGCTATTCGTTTATCAAAGTTTCTACCAGTTTGACCGATGTAAGTTTTTGGGCAGTCGCCACATTGAAGTTTGTACACACCACTATTTAAGTGTTTTTTATTTTGGCTCTTGTTATTTTTAATATATTTGCCTAGGATGTTATTTGTTCGGAAAGCTGGTGTTATTCCTTTCTTTTTTATGTGTTTGGCAATTTTTGTTGTTATTTTGCCTGTATATGTAATCGAGCAGAAGGTACTGGGCTAATTTCTACTACTAATTTCAGGGCTTTCTTGTGTAGTTTTTGATTTAACATTTTATTAATTGTTTATTCGTTTTATCCGTTGTTTACTGCTATCTGCTTAATTATATTTAATTCTGTCTCAAAGTTGTATTTTGACATCGGAATTTTTGTTAATCTATGTAACAAACTATGATAAGCTGCTAGTTTATGTTGGATGGGATGTCAAATTGTGTATAGTCGTGTCAGTATGGGTAGGTTTATGAAATATGGAGAAGTCATGTTTGTTTTGAAGTCTGCTAATTTTTAAATGTAAAAAATTTATGGTTCAGCTTGATGAGGCAACAGATAGCAATAAAGATGCTCATTTTATTGTCTACGTTTGATTTTGTGATGGCATATCATTAGTAGAAGAATTGCTTTTTTGCACACCAATAGAACTGAAAGCAACGTCGCTCGCATTATTTGCTATCTTAAACGATTATATAAATGAAGCAAAAATAGAGTGGAAGAATTGCGTCGGAATATGCACAGATGGAGCTCGTGCAATGTCCGGAAAATTTCATTGTCTACAAGCGCTTGTGAAACAAAAGTCTTCAATGTGTATATGGACACACTGTATGATCCACAGAGAAGCTCTGGCTTCCAAAGAAATGTCTCTTGGCCTAAATATTGCGTTAACAGCGGTTGTAACAGTAGTTAATTACATAAAAATGAGACATTTGAAAACCAGAATCTTTTCTGCACTTTGTAAAGACATGGCTGCATTACATTCAGCATTATTATTTAATTGTGAGGCAAGATGGTTATTACGTAGGAAATTTTTACAACGTGTTTTTGAATTCGCTATTTTGAAGACATGAAATCGCTATTTTTCTAGAAGAAGAAAATAGATTGGAAGCCGAGATGTTTCGAGATAGTTTATTTATGATGAAATTGAGCTACTTGGTTGACATATTCGAGAAACTAAATATTTTGAACATTCAGATTCAAGGAGCCAATACGCATATATTGGATACGAGTGATAAAGTTAATGGTTTTTGTAGAAAATTGGAATTGTGGAGCAGAAATTTAAAGCAAAAAATCTAGGAATGTTTGCAAAAATGTGGATGAATGTATTAAAACTTACAAGGTTGAAAAACAACACGTGAAAGTTGTTTTTGTAACCATTGAAAATCATTCAGCGATGCTGACTAAAAATTTAAAGATATTTTTTTGCCGACGACAAATTAATACGTAGTTACGAGTGGGTTAGGAATCCTTTCCAAATTACACCGGAAGAAGAAACCTTTACTGACGGCAAAAGATGAAATCAAAAAACAGTTTAATAATAAATCCCTCTTTGAATTTTGGGTAGGAGTAATTGATGAGTTTTCTGCACTGAAAACCAGAGCGTTCCGTATACTATTGTCATTTTCAACATCCTACCTTTGCGAAACAGGATTTTCTGCGGTGGCTGCTTTGAAGACCAAATATAGATCGCAGCTAAATATAGAAAAAGAACTGAGAACGTCTATTTCTAAGATTACACCCCGTTTCGATAAACTTTGCTCTACAAGACAAGCTCAAGGAAGTCACTGATTTATTATTAAACTTGTTTATAATTTATTGTTCAGTGCTCTTTATAATATATATATATATATATATATATATATATATATATATATATATATATATATATATATATATATATATAATTATTATACCTGTTATATCAGTGTTCATGTGTATTTTATTTTTTATTTTGTAAGAACTTTGTTTTGCTTTGATTTTAGTAATTTAGTCAATGTTGTTGCTGTTTTTTTTTCGAATATGCTCACGCCCCCCCCCCAATAATAATACCGCGCCCCTCTAGGGGGGAGCGCCCCACAGGTTGAGAATCACTGCTTTAATAACTTCTATTCTTTGTTTCAGGTATGTAGTAACCTTAATAGTTACTTCAATATTTTAATGGTAAGTATTAAATTGTAAGAAAGAATAATAAAACAAATATACCAAAATTTTTAAGAGATAATAAGCATCTAAAAATAATAGAACCACAGGACGATGATGAATTATATTTTAATATATAACCAAGTATACAATGAATTAGTAGACTTTCCAAACTAAATATGTAAACTCTATAATATAGTGACAAAACGAAAACACCTAAGAAATGAAGAAGTGTACGTGAATAAAAATATAATGGATATATTAAGTCACTTCTTTTTCTTTTGGACTTCATCTTTCTTAACCTTTAACTACCCATGCTTCAGAAGCTTATGTAGCTACCTGCAAATAAATCGGATTAAATAAATGCTAAATATTTATATTATTGTATAGGAATAAAAAACGTAATGCCTTGATTTTTAATGCAATTTTAATAATATATAAACTAAAAATAATTTTTTTATAACTCAAGAATGAAAACTTCACTATGTGTCACTGTTAGTTTGTATTATTCACTGCCTTCTCCATTTTTGCAACAATCGCATGTAACAACTGTTGTCATATGTTGTTTGCAAACTGACATTGTGCATCTTCTGCAGATGATTGTTGTGACTCAACTTTTTTTCCTACCACAAATGAAACACCGCACTCTGATCTTTGCAGGAGGTCCCCGTTGTCTTCTCTTGGTTTTTTATATTTTGCCAAAAAACCTTCTATTTTACTTGTCAGTGATTGAGTACTATCGCGTTCAGAGAGGCTTCATCAAACCTAAGGAGAGCACTTTCAAAAATTCCCGTCTATGCTTATAAGGTGCATTGACATGAGTTGCATTATAGAGATGTTGTCCATTGATATAGCGAATGGCCATCGCCTTGTTATTTTTAATACTGAGTATGTGCCATACATTTTATCAACAGTATCAGCTCCACCTTTGATGGCGTTGTATTGTAAGATAATATCAGGTTTATTAGACACTGTATCTATATTTCCATCCTCGTGAATCGTTGAGATCAATATAATCGCTATATTTATTTTCGGTACATGGAAAACCAAGGTTACATTTTTCTGGAATCCAAATAACGAAGATTTTACAAATCTATTTTTATGACGTACTCATACAAAACTACGACGTCTTCGGAAAGGCATCAATATTTTATCAATTGTCAAAAATTCACCCACAGTGTAAATGTCTTTGCAATTTGTTACGAATGTATGACCCATCTTATTGCAGCTAAATTATCTTCCATTTTTCTTTCATTTCTGGTACTTTTATCATCAAATTGAATAGCGAGTAATAATAACAATCTGTTTTTGCTCATACACGCCCGAAAAATTTCAGAGCCGGTACCATCTGTTGTCCAGACTTTCAAAAAGTAAGTATGATTTTGCTTCTTGTATCCAAATAACAAAAGCAAACCTATAAATGCTTTGCATTTCTACTTTTGATACGTCTTTTGCATCACGTTCTAGCATAAATTGTGGTTTAACATTCGTAATGTGTCGATTCGTGCATTGAATATCATTTTATCTATGAATATTCTCATAAAAGCATCTACTTTATTATGAATATCCCTTACTTTTTGTTTGACGCCAGGAAAGATTTTTGTAAGATTATTAGCGCTGACTTTACTAAATTTGCTCTTTACTGGACTTTTATTCCATCTCTAGTTTATTCGTCTTCCGGGTTTGGACCGTGTCATTTGTGAGTGACTTTCTTCAGGAGAACAAAGAAAAATAAAACAAAAGACAGGAAGATGGGTAGTTAGCAACGGTAACTCAGTTACTCAACGCAACCAGAGGCGAATACTAACTACCAAGATGGGCATTTGAGTTACCGTTGCTAACTACCCATCTTCCTGTCTTTTGATTTCTTTTTCTTTGTTCTCCTGAAGAAGCTACATATAATTGTAGCAAAACGTCGGGATGAACCCACTTTTGGGTCACTCACAAATGACACGGTCCAAACCCGGAAGACGAATAAACTATAATTCTGACTCTGGCCGTGGAAGCCTACGATTTCATTTTATTTCATTTATTCAAATCATGAATGTGTTGCTTGTATGAGTCCATTTCAAATAGGTAAAGAAATAATAAATAAGACTTACTCACAATCAATTTAATTTAACTATCAGACGACCGGTTTCGCTTTCTACAATATGCAAAGCATCTTTAGGTCTCGATACAAAGTTAAATAAATGCTGAAATGATAAAAACCCATATTAGAGTGTTGTCTAATAAAGATAAACAAAGTAGATGTTGAAAATTACAATAATTATGCCAATATTACATGTCTGTGGTTTTATTTCAAAAAGACTAAGTTGAATAAAAAGGTATAAAAAGTTTTAAAAAGTTTAAACAGACAAGGTAAGGCCCACAAATTGTTATAAAATAGTCCATTAGATTGTAATAAATTAATAAATGAGCAAATAAATAAACATTACTTACATGCCGGTACTCTATTAATTGATGGATGGTAAAACATGGTTGAAACTACTACAGATCACTTTCATTTAAAAACAATCACACACACACATATATCTCTGCTTCATTGGATCAAATCTATCTCCTCAAGAACTTCCCGTTTACTGTCATACAACTACAATAGCAGAATTGAGTTCTCCATCTAACAATACATAGTAGTTTCAACCATGTTCTACCATCCATCAATTAATAGAGTACCGGCATGTAAGTAATGTTTATTTATTTGCTTATTTATTAATTTATTACAATCTAATAGACTATTTTATAACAATTTGTGGGCCTTACCTTGTCTGTTTAAACTTTTTAAAACTTTTTATACCTTTTTATTCAACTTACTCTTTTTGAACTAAAACCACAGACATGTAATATTGGCATAATTATTGTAATTTCCAACATCTACTTTGTTTATCTTTATTAGACAACACCCTAATATGGGTTTTTATCATTTCAGCATTTATTTAACTTTGTATCGAGACCTCAAGATGCTTTGCATATTGTAGAAAGCGAGACCGGTCGTCTGATAGTTAAATTAAATTGATTGTGAGTAAGTCTTATTTATTATTTCTTTACCTATTTCCATTTATTCAGTTTATCTTTAGTAATCAAGTAACTGCTTGGTTTAACATGTTCTAAATTATCATGGGAGTCGTTACCTTCGATTTTGGATTCTGAATCATGTTCATTCTTCTCTATACACTCTTCAGAAGAAGTATCAGCATCGTCGTTCAGTAATTCTTCTTCCGAATCGGAATCGTAAATAACTTGAGCCATTTCCTTCCATTCCATTTGAGTCAATTTGTCGGGTTTTTTGATTTCTATTTTGTCCCTAAAATAAAATATTTAGGTACATAATAAGAGTGTCCAAAAATCAACATAAATATCCATTCACTGAACAAATTATTATACTTACATTACTACCCGCGCGGTGTATTTTATTCACCAAACTGTACTGCACTAAGGAAGTGATAAATAAATCAACAAACTCTAGTCTGTACCACAGTATATTGCTTAAAAAGATCGCTTCTTTTTATGCAATATACTGTGTTTTTTAGTAAACACGTCGGTCCAAGGTTACAGAGTGTAAAAAGTGGGGGATATGGAAATTGGATTTTATCGCTGTTTTAGTAGAAATGGTCTTATTTATACACCAGCGCGGGTACTTAAAGGATAAGGAAGGTTCCCTTAAGCATTATCATCCATTCATCGCATACTAGAAATAATTTTTCTTTGGTCTTTTGGTTGCTTGCCCTTATAAAATTTTTTTTGTGTCTTTAACTAAGGTAAAAGTGATTTCAATAGAAGGTTTAATGCCCTTCACAATATTACTGACAAAGAACCGTGAAATGGTGTATCACTCCAAAAGTTAACAGTATACTAATGTACAATTTTGTTTAATCTAATGTACAATTAAATAGATTAAACATGGTTTAAAAAAATATGCATTATAGACAATCGGAATAAAAAATTGTAGTTTATAGTTTTTGTTTTATATATATATATATATATATATATTATATATATATATATATATATATATATATATATATATATAATTATTGTGATATTTAAAGTCTTGGTGCGCCAAGCAATTTATTAGCTAATTAATTAATTAATTAATTAAAATTATTTAAATGATATGATTATGACTCTATCACACTTTTTAATTCTCTTATCTCAGGGTTAAATTCGTTCTTCAATATCTATGCTATTACATGTGAAAGGTAAGGTTCAAAAAATACCGGAATAATAAAAAAACACATATGATATAACACTATATATTGAAATAAAAATAATGAAATAATTCACACTCAAATGTTTTCAATAAACAAAATCTCATATAATGATTCTCAAAATTTTGTTCTACGTACGTGAACCTTCAAAATTAATGGTACAAACAATATTAATTGAAATCTCAAAATCCCAAATTATTCTAACTCTCCTAATTAAAATATTTATATCCTTTCTAAATTAAGTGTAAAAATTGTGTTATCAATAAAAGAAAAACTGCAGAAAACAAAAATATCTCTCTCTGATAATGAGTGGTCCAAATCCTTGTTCCTTGTAGACTATATTATCTACTCTCAGGCGCTCCCTAGGTAATCAGCAATCTTACAGCAAATTATTGCAAGTTTATCGTCCTTAATGATCTCCTTCAAATGCACGAATCGTTTAAATTATGCTAGCTTCTTCTTCTCTCAATAAACTGAATCTCTCGTTGGCCTGAGTGAAAAAATGACTCTTGGAATATCTTTTCTTTACGATAAACTGAATCTCTCGTTGGCCTGAACAGTGACTCTTGGAATATAAGTAGAAAAATATGACTTACAATATTTTACTGGATCAGCTTCTGTCAGATACACTAACTACACGAAAACTCACAAACTTTCACTGCTACTGCTTCCTACCTCTGGAACACTACTCGAGAAACAACGGCCGTTCGCCTTGCACCCTTGGAAACCAACTGATTGTCTTTTTTCTCTAAAAATCTAGCGAAACTTTCATTCCTACATACCTATCCCACCTTTTTCAATCTCCGCCAATCAAAGCTCGTCACAATTCTCCCATTTTTTCATTTCGATAACAAACAAATTTTTACCTATAATTATAAAATTTCCTAAAACTTATTTACAAATAATATTTTTCTACAATTCTTAAAAACTAACAAAAACGTATCTTTCTAAAATCTATTCTATTGTCCTTAATCACTGCATTAATGTATTTGGAAAACCCGGTTCAATTGTCTTTGGATTTCACTTAAAATTATGCGGGTCACTCAAGTATATTATAACAAAGAAAATAATTTATGCATAGCTTACATTTTGTTTAATACAGGTAATCCAAAAATTTAAAGACTTTCCTTCTTCGAAATTTTTGTTGGTTATTATCCTACTTATCTAAATTATTTTAATGTTTTTGAACTTTGAAATATTTTACACAAACCAATATTTTTCTCGATTTTACATATCATAACAATATACATATATATATATATATATATATATATATATATATATATATATATATATATACAATATATATCTAAATTAATTATATTATGTAGCTACTTTAATAAAATGAAAGGACGGAAATATTCTCCATGAAAACCAATAAATATATTAAAATTCACAAACACAATGGAATAAACAAAATTGTTTTAATAAAATTAATGTATTTCCTGTAAGCTTTTTCTGTTGGTTATTTTTATTTTGTTTACTGAAAATAAAATGTATTTAAAATAAAAATGAAATTAAATAAAACTTTTAATCAAATTGTACTCGGTAACTAATATATTCGTACAATACATAGGATAATATTTTTGCCACAAGATACAATGATTAGAATCGAAAATAAAAAACGTTTTATTTTTTTGTCGGTAGGTTTAACCCTGATGCCTTATCTATAAAATCTAAAACAAATCATGGAGATAATTTGACATTCAACCAATAATATACATTTTTTTTTGGAGTGGCGTTCGAGACAGTTTTTTTTAACAAAAATTTCAAAAGCGTTCAAAAATTTGAATTTTCTGCCAAACATTTTGTAAAAAATGCTCTGATATAGACAAAAAAATATCCTATAAATTAAAAAACAGAATGCAATTTTTTCACGATCAGAACCGAAGATATTGTCAAAAGATTCTTTTTGATATAGAACAACATGGTATTATTATTTTTAAAATATAGCTGGAGGCAGTGGCGGCTGGTGACTCAAAAATTTGGTAGTTCTGCAGTATTTTTTGGTTTTTTTTTAATTCAATATCTTTTAATCGTTGTATTTTACAACGAGGCTTTTAGTTTAATATTTTACACCATATATTTATTCATTATATATCTATTAAAAAATAATAAAGAACTTACCGATTTTCTTCTTTTCAAATTGAAGATAAATCCAATTATATCAAAAATAGCAATGGTACATTATGGCACACTAGTAATTGTTTTATAGTTTATGTTTTTAGTAGAATTTTATCGATAAATACGCGAAACTAAGGAATGCAAACGAAAAAACACTACAAACAAAATCGCCACAACAATAATTGCATTATAGGGTCTTACGAACTAACTACACACAGAGCCAAATATATTATTTTTTTTATAAATAAACTCGATTCGTCGATTTTTTTTTAAAGCAAACTTGTCTATAACTTTTTTATTAAAGTTTGGTATTTCTTTTATAAGTGTTTTTTCTACTGACAACATGGTTAATGTTACAAGTCGGTCTTCAGTCATGGAATTTCTCAAAATTTTTTTAATCCGTTTTAAACTCGAAAAGCACCATTCAGCTTCTGCCGTACTCATGGGCACTGTAATTAGAATTTGAAGCAGTTTTACAGTTTCTTGAAAAGGCTCTGATAAATTATTTTCAACTAAAAATTTTAAAAAAGGTATTGCCCCATTAATGTCTCTACAGTCTCTTCTAAAATAAATAACAGATAATTCAGTCTTCAAACTGTGAAATTATCACAATAATTATCAAATTGCTCAGGATAAAGCAATGAAGTTGCTTTTTATTGATTTCCAAAGGATTCGTTTTAGTCTTTTGAAGGGCATTATACAAAACGTCTACTTGTAGCATTATGCGATGGAAAAATGTTAACCAAAAAACAAAATTTTGATCCACTAGTATTCTTCGAATGGAAGACGCTGAACTACAGACAGCTGCCTTATCAAACGATTCTTCTATTTCTTCCATACATTCGATAAAAGAAGATCGATGTTCAAACACAACATTAACAGTTCGAATATTGAAGTTCCAGCGAGTTGGAGCGCCATGAGGAATATTCTTTTGGACGATTTTATCTAAAACTGCCACTCGTTGTGGCGAATTTTTAAAAAAGGTAGGGATTTCATTTAAACTTCCAAAAAAAAGTCTTACTTGAGAGTTTTCGGAACAAGTCTTACACATTATTAAATTTAATTGATGCGCGTAACAGTGTACAAAATGAGCAAATGGATATTTTTCTTTGATTCTGGCTTGAACTCCTGCGTGCTGTCCACACATGACCGCTGCCCCATCATAACTCTGAGCAATTAGTTTATTATTTGAGTTTTCCAGGATAGGATCCAAAACACTGAAAATGTTTTTGCTTAAAGTATCTGCATGTATTTTGAAGGTACCAAATATGTCCAAAATCGTTCTACCGGTGCTCCATTTCAACAATATCTAAATACTACAACCATTTATGATTTTGCTGAAATGTCTGTAGTCTCGTCGACCATGACAGCTAGATATGGAGATTCCCGAATTTCCTCCAACATTTTATCCTGACATAATTTCAATATGCAATTAAAAATATCATTTTGAATTTCTTTAGAAATGCCCTTAAAAACCGTCGATTCTTTCAAGTGTTGTGCTAAAGTTCTATCCAATTCAACAGTAAAATTTATGAGGCAGCGAAAAATTCCAGGATTGTCGGATGTTTGTGTCTTGTCGTGTCCCCGAAGCGCCAATTCGAAAACACTACAAAACTTTATGCAGTCTATAATTTTTGAGAGAACATACCTATTTTTTGTTACAGCTTCATTGAATTTTTGAATATTTATCCAGTATGCAGAATCTAAATGTTCTTTAATATTCATGGAGCCTAATAAAGCATATTCCATTTGATTGTGCAAATGATGCTTAGAAGTTTCGTGCTTTTTTATTTTATCACTTAAATGTACTTTAGTCTGTTACACCAACTTGCGTCCATGACTTATCACCTCCAAAGAGTACACAAGGAAAACAGAAAAGAGCGTTTTTTCTGTAGCAGCCACATAATTATCCAACTATTTCTCGTATAAATATCGCAATTAAATTGTCGTTTGTAATTTTTCCCTCGGCTTGATTCTTCTTTTTCGATTTTAATATCCGGCAAAGGACGTCCTTTGCATTTTAATTCTAGTTTTTCATCATAAGAATATTTAAAGAATCTCTTAGCATTAATCAAATTATAAATAACATCCATCCTGAACAGCACTTTTATTCTCATATACTTAATATAAATACCGAATTACGTGCAGGACAACTTATTTCAACAGTCGTCGCGTCACGATCACCGATTATTTAAAATTACAATAAACGTAGGTTTGTACACACTAGTTCGAACTGCGTCAAATGCAGCTCAAATATTGCTTTCAGTCGTCGCCTGAAAAGTGTTGGCGAGGGGTTGAGCGGGTGTTATCGGGGATATCTTTAACAGTTCACAGCTCGGAGTAGCACCGGTCCGGTCAAATAAGTGGGACTTGCTGTCGTAATGAGATGCGACGGACGACAGATTAAAATAAAGGCGGCCATGCACGAAAACGATCTAAATGAATTTAGATTTTATAAGTAGTGATATTTTTTATTTAGTTTTCAAAGTAATTTTGTTTGGATTATTTTGGTGGTTCTGCAGCTCCGCAGCACTTATATACCAACCGCCACTGGCTGGGGGCATTTCTTACTATTCTAAGAGGCCCTTAGACCCTTTTATATTAAGTTATATTGTCGTAAATAAATATTTAAATAGGGGTAAAAACCAAAAAAAAATGATCGCTTATGATATAAAATTGTATTTTATTTATGCTCATTTCCTTAAAAACTAATTATAAATTAATAACCTATTGCAACTAGTACTATCACCACAAATTAATTTGCTATTTTTTCTCCACTATTTGTGTTTGGTTTTGTTATTATTTACTAAACGCTAAAAATACCTTTTGTAAAGTTTGTCATTCCATAATATATTGTAAATACAATTCAATATAAAAAATGACTCAAACTACTCTATAGTCGTCCAGAAAGTAAAGAACGATTACGCATCACACGCGCCACGGCTCCACATCTCCACTGCCACGGCTTTGCTCACGCGACGCCAGTTACCTCTGTCTGCTATATCAGTGTTAACCAAGTCTCGTTACTTTGTTGTCACGCGTCTTTATTATACCGTCGTGGTACTTGCAATAGGTTCTACGTAAAAAAGACACTTTCTGGTTTATAAAATATACATGACCGATTCACTCAAATACACAAACCTAATAAGTCATATGTCGATGGGTCAATAAGAAAATGGGTCGTGACTTCATTTAAGTAAATAAAATTTCGTATGAATTGATGAAGAATTGTAAAGATGGAAGTTTTTTGTCCTTCCTGAAAAGTTACATGAAAATGACATACGGCCTATTGCAAGTACCACGACGATATAATATTTCAAATAGTGTGATTCGGTTTTTAAATGCGCAAATGTTCGCCATCTACATTTATAGACAAATAAAAAATGTATATGGGGAGAATGTAATGAATAAATCTTTGGTAAGAAAATGGTGCATTGTCTTGAACGAAGAAACAACCAATGTGCATGACAAAGAACGGAGTGGAGGGCGTGGCAAAGGGGTTGAAGGAAAAGGTTGATGACAAAATTCGGGAAAACCTAAGAGTCACTATAACCACATTGCATGATTCTTTTTTACAAATTTCTTGATGTCACTTGTATAAAATATATGCCTTAGCTATAAAAAAATGTACAGTTGATAGGTACCAAAGGTTCTAATAGAAGTCGATAAGTCAAAATGAACGAAGCCCTTGATTTCTTGACTCCTTATGAGAGTGATGGTGACAAATTTCTCTACTGCATTGCAACGGGAGATAAAACTTGAGTTTATTAAAAAACTCTCGAAACAAAGTGACAATCTATGGAGTAGCATCATGCAAACTCGGTCCCAACAACCCAAAAGTAAAAAAACCAAATATAATTACAAGAACAACTAATAGCATTTTTTTTATTTAACTTTTAGGCAACAAGGGATGTGCATCGGCAAGTACTTCAACATCTACGATGGGAAATTTTGGAGCTCCCTCCCTATTTCCCAGACCACACGCCTTCCAATTATCATCTGTTCCCGAAACTAAAGGAATTGTTTACTGGAAAGGAGTTTAAAGTTGACGAAGAGCTCAAAACTAAAGTGGTATACTGGTTCGGATGTTTGGCTGTGGAAGACTTTAAGACCGACATCGAATAACTAATTACACAATACAATAGATGCCTTGACAACCAATATTGAAAAATAGAGTAAAGTACTGACTTTGTAAATAAAATTTTATGTTGATACCTTTTTGTTTTTTATCTTTTCTGCCAAAACGATTTTTTACTTTCCGAACGACTAATTACAAATACTATGCTCTTGGCTTCTAATAATAAAAGTTAAAATGCCATTAATTTTAATATTTAAATAAATACTTTTACCAGAATTTTGATAAAATACGTCAATTGTTAACGAGTTCGCCTATTATCCTTACTAGAAAACAGAAATACTAAAGCAATTACTATGGGTAAAGCAATTAAAGCGAACAAAAACGTTATGTGGTCCTTTTGTCTAAACTTGGCAGGAATACATTCTAAACAAGCCAAAGTACCATCTGTATCGACAGAGCTAGTATAACTAATTTGTCTTCTTAACCTACCAATTCCATTCAAAGATTCTATCGAGTACTCAAAAGCAGGATTTTGGTAAGTAGCGATTGGGCTCCCTGACGCGGAATTTACAGTTGGTCTGTTATCTTCAACTATGCGAATTTCGTCCATATTAATACTAGTGTTTTTTAGTGTCAGTTTCGGCGAAATATCTTCTGAAGTACTTGGAGAAGATGATAAATTTCTACAACATACATAAATTTATTTTTTAATTATTTTTTTTATTTAAAATAAAGCAATAATATTTCTACAATATAAGTGTTTGCAAAAATAGATTTACCACTATCATTGATCATTGACTAATGATAAACAAAATAAAGCAAAAATAAAACTGATAAATGAATGAAAGGATTGCCAAAAATTATTCAGTTATGAAGAAAATTAAAACGTAACAAATACATTACAAAATAAATAAAGATGATGATCAGCTTGTGTTAAAAAATCCAATATATTCAGCTCTTTATAAACTACTGCTTGACATAGGCGACTCATAATCTTCTCCATCCTTTTCAACCTTGACTCTTTAATAATCAGTTTTTAATTATTACAATGGTTCTGCAGTCTTTTGATTGATCTTAGTCTTCTAACAGCGCAACTTTCATCGACTCTTAGCAACTTCTATTTATCTTCTGACCCTTAGAATCTTCAGGTCTTCGTCTACATCATCAATATATCTTCTACACGATTGTATTATCTTTCTTCTACCCCCTGGGGTTGAGAATGTCTAGGCCATCTTAGTCTATGAACTTTCATATATATATATAAATTTCTCAATCTTCTTGTATAGCTGGTATATTCCAAAGTTATATCTTCACCGACATGAACTGCAAGAACTTACGAGGAAGCAGAATTTAAACCCCTAGTCAACAAATGCAAAAAATATAAATTCTAAATAGTAGCACTACAAAGAACGAAACAACTAGGGCAATACTTAATGGAAATTAATGACTATTTATTAGGAGAAAATAAAACGTTAGGCATAGTCTTTGTGGTAATTAAAAAGCTAAAAGATCTAATCGTTGAGTTTAAACCAACTTCAAAGAGAATGCGCGTACCAAGTAATAATAAGAAGAAATACCAATTAATACCAACATTTATAAACAAACATGCACCGACTGAAGAGCAAAACATAGAAATAAAGAAAGACTTCTTTAACCAAATAGATACAGTATTTTAAATATTCCCAAATACGATTTTAACATAGTGAAAAGAATAATATACATACGCAACATAAAAAACATAGTTTGCATGAAGTAATGAACGAAAATGTTGTTTCTTAATAATTATCCTAAAAAGAAAGAAATATAATCGATCATTATGAGCACGTACTTCCAACACAAAAGAATATACCAAGGAACATGTAGATCGCCAGATGGGAAAACCAAATAGATCATGTGCTCGTTGAAAACGATGGAAAATGTATAAACAACATAAGAGGATACAGAGGACCAGATGCAGATACATATTACTTTATACTCGAAATACAAATGAAGCAGCTTGTACAAAAGAAATATGGGAATAACAGTACATACACACTTAAAGAATGAACAGAAGCCACAGTGTGCCCAATTTCCAAAAAAAGGCTACTGCATTTTATGCCATAATTACAGGGGAACAGCGATACTAAATTTTGAATATAAAATACTTGCAGTACATATCAAAAATAAGAAATCACAAAAAATACATAATGACATAAGGAAATATCATGGTGAATTCGGAAGAGTTCTCATCTACTCTCCTCATCACTCTTGTTTAGTATTTTTTTTAAATTGTCGTCAACGAAGCCCTAAACAACAGGACGAGACTTGTCACTTGTATTAATAGTCTGAAGTAAACAAGAATTAAAAGTAATAATAAAAAGACTAGAAACGACAGCGACAAAGAAAGAAATATTCATAAACAAAGAAAATACCTAATACATGAAATGAATAAAACAATACCTAAAATATTGGTAGCGGTAAGTATTGAGCGATATTCAGTAAAACACCAAATATGAAAGAAGAAATCCAAGCGAGAATTATGTTTGGTTATCATTGAATATTTGCCCTAAATAAGTTATTAATAAATAAAAAAGAAGCATCCAAAATAAAAGTAATGGAAATTATTAACGGTGTAGGTGTTGTCAAATCACTACAAGAAATAGAGTTAGAAATACTGAAATCAAGGAGCATATGTGGATAACAATTGACACCCTGAAAACTATAAAATGCAAAAGGTTAAAACGGTATGACCATGTCGAAACGATGAATGATCGAAGAAGTCCAAAGAGAATATTGCAGTGAATCTCCACCCACCCAGGATAAAAACAAAGAGCAAGAAGATTCTGAATACAAGAAGTAAATGGTATAATGGAAGATAGGGGTCTACAAGCAGATGGTTAGAAGAATCGCAAGAGTTGGACGTTAGTATGCGAGAAATGGCGTAAAAAAATATCTAAAAGGGCTAAGGTAAGAATATATAAGACAGTAATAGAACCTACAACATTACATGACAGTGAAATAAAGACAATGAACAAATCCGAAAAATTAAATCTTTGACGTCCTATTAAGGTCTTGTAAATATCGAGCTTCACTGCATGTTGTAGGTTTTTATTTCTCAGGTATTTCTGAAGGGCTTAAAGAGTTTGTAATTTCTATGCGTTTTGTACTTCGTTACTTGTCGTGTTTGTTGTGTTCATTAGCTATCCAAGATATGTGAATTATTTGCCTTTCTCAAAGGAAAAGGTATTGATTTGGATCCGCTGTTGAACACTTTTGTTTGAGTTTGTTGAGTTTTTTGCATAATTATCTTCCCGGCAGTGAATCCGCATTGTAATGCTTAACAATATCTTTTGTAAAGAGTAATACCACTTTATTATTACTTACAATCAAGTTGATCAACCTTTTTATGCAGCAGGCATAGATACTCATCTAGTATTATTTCGTTATGCCATATAATAGTATTATATTATGTATTGCTGCTAAAAATTTGTCACCACGTACCTTATACATTTCAGAACAGATTTGGTCAAATCGTGGGGCTTGGAAGATAATATTAATCATGTAATAACTTTTTAAACTAGCTGGGACAGCTAGTTTAAAAATAAATGTCGAGTTGTTTGGGTTTTGTCTATTCTTCTGAAAATTAATTTATTTCCTAATTTTGTTTCTTACTGTGTAGATTTGATGTTACAAGTGAAATTGATTACTCAGTGAAAGTTAATGTGTGCAAAAAGCACTTTCAGTACTATGAAAAATTATTAGTGATGTTTGTTATATATATCTATTTAAAAAGTAAACACCTTTGTATATCTTACTGATTACCACCACTTAATCGATTGGGACTCCGTGATTTTCTTTTAGATTTACTTTTTAGACTTCCTCCTCTTTTTCTACGAATTTCGGGTTCTTCTTCTGGATTACAATGTATCATTACTACTGTCGTTCCTACATTGACTGATATCTTTGGATCTGATTTTGATTCCATGGTTATAAGAACCTACAAGAAAATTCTTTTATAATCATTTTAAGTTAAATTTTTACATTTATTTAATATGGATATTACGAGTGTATATCTATTTTCTTATTCAATCTTTTTCAACCAATTAAATTGCACTTAAGACCTTCGTTAATTCAGTAACGAAATAACGACACAGAAACGAAAACAGTTTATTTCAAATAAAATTTATAAAAAATAACCTACGGATATTAAAAAAAAAATAACTCATACAATGTTTAATTAGTTAACATGTTTTATAAATTGATTTTAATTACGACAAAACCCTGCTTGTTCTTGTAACTGGTATAAATCGAATTTTACTTCGAATCTGTTTGCCAGTATTTGAGTAAAGAGCTTGTATGAGTGGTTGAGTGAGCTAATGGGCTTATAGTTGTTAAAATCTTCTTCTTCTTGCAGTACCGTCTCTTATCGGAGGTTGGCTACCATCACAGCAATCTTTACTTTGTTGTCTGCAGCTCTGAACAACTGTATTGAACTGCACCCATACCACTACCTTAAATTTCGTAACCAGGAAATCTTCCTACGTCCCACATTTCTCTTTTCCGTTAAAATCTAATTTCTATCTATCTAATTAGCCTTCTTCGGTCCGTCTTTGGACATAGGCCTCCCCAATCCTTGTCCATTCTTCTCTGTCTGTCGCCACAGTCATCAACCTAGAGCCCAAGTGCTTCTTAATATCATCTGCCCATCTCATTTGGAGCCTTCCTCTGCTTCTTTTATATTCCTACGGTCTCCAACTTATAAGAATTTTGTTGCATCGGTCTTTTTTTTTGTCTTATATTGTGTCCGGCAAATCTCCATTTCAATTTTGCAACTTCTTGTCTAATTACTTATAAAAATGAATAATTACTAATAAAAAATAATAACTTATTAATAAAATTCAATGCGATAAGGTTATACCTCATTGCTTATATGCTGATAATTATTTCACTTCTATGAAACTAATTGATTTTTTAACATCGAATGGAATACGTTACGTAGGAGCTTTTAAGTAGGTGGAATAACAGTTATTTTGGCATCGACTTACCATAAAAAGGCGCCAGTTTATTAAGCGAACAGATAATCCTTTGCCTAAAGCAAAACAATCAAAGTAACACAACCACGTTTTATTTGGACTTTGGACGAAAATATGGGAGGAATTGATCGGATGGATCAAAATGTTGCTTATTACAGAATAAATAAAAGATCCTAGAAATGGTATTGGCCTTTATTTATCAGGGGTCGTAACATCTGAATACAAAATGCTTGATTAATTTACCGTAGAATGAGGCACATTATTCCTGAAAAACCCGAAAAAAATTTGCTGCAGTTTCGCCGAAATATAGCCAAACCCTTGTTGACGATGTTCGGAACTCCTCCAAGAAGACGTAGTCCATCACAATCTTCCATAAACAACATTACACAAAATGTTTGATTCGACAACATCGGCCATCCTATTTCTACCCAAGAAAAACGAACACGATGCGTCCTTTGATACTCAAAAATTACTAAAATAGATATATTTTAGAATATTTTAAGATGCCGTCATTAATTCATTATCTTTTAAAAAATCTTCTATAAAATAAGTTTCCACTAATCTCACTATAACTTTTTTGTGCGTAAAAAACGTCGGTATATATGCCACACGATTATTGTTAATTATACACGGGTGATTAACGAAAGAATTCAATGTTTCACGAAATAAATTAATGTAAACAGTAATTAGGTGATTATTGTTTACTATACATTTATATAGTTATCGCCTGAAACAATAAGAATACCTTCTTTGAACGATTACCTGGAATTACTGATAAGGCTTCACTAATGATAGCTTAAGTAGTTTTTATGCCACATTACAGCTTATGCCAATAACACAGTATAAGAGGTTCCAATGGAACCTCTTTATACTGTGCCAATAATATAAATTAGAAATTGTTTGCATCTTCCATTTAGTTTGTAGATGTACATTGTTCATGTTTATGTCTTATCTACCTACGTTTTTGGTGTCGATATTTTGTTATTTGCATTTAAAAATGACGTCGACAACAGGTTTTATTCCGGTTAAGTGTAGTTTTAAAGGTGCCTTCAGTCTAAGAGAGAAAAATATAATATTAAATGTACACGATGCACTTGTACATAAACGCCCTTTAAGTAATGTTCGTGAAATCGTTAAAATCTGTTCAAATATGACAGGGGTTGGAGAAGCAACAATTTATAGATTCCTAAAAGAAAGAAAAGGAGGAACTATTTCATCTCCCAAGAAGAGTGGAGGGAGTAAACCCTTGGGAATTAAAGAAATACATAAAAACATGATAAGACACAGCGTCCATTCATTTTTTTTAACAAAGAATTTCCAACATTGGACAAAATCCAAACATTAATTAGAGGAAACGAAGAGTTACCAATCATAAGCAACAAGAAATTATGGGGACTATTGAGAGAGATGGGATTTCGTTGGCAAAAGAATAGAAAAAAATCCGTTTTAATTGAAAAAGATTACATTGTATGTTGGAGACGAGATTATCTAAGAACTATTAAAAAGCACCGAGAAGAACAGAAAACAATTTTTTATTTGGACGAGACTTGGCTAAATGAAGGTCATACTGTACCATATCCATGGGTTGATACAAATGTAAAAAGTTACCGTCAGGCATTCATCGAAGGTGTATCTACTGGAATAAACAATATTCCCATTGGAAAACGACGCAGACTTATAATAACCCATATTGGAAACGAATACGGTTTTGTCAATGGTCTATTATTAATTTTTGCCTCAAAATCAACCAAAGATTACCACGAGAAAATGACTGCTAATGTTTTTGAAGAATATTTTGAGCAAATGTTGGATTTCATTTCAAAAAATTCTGTCATAGTCATGGATAATGCTAGTTACCATTCAAGACCAGCAGAAAAATTGCCAACAATGACATGGAAAAAAGGAGAGATAATCGAATGGTTGGATAAACATGCAATTGAGTACAAGCAAAATTCGACAAATAAGGAATTATTACCTATTATAAGGCAACATAAAGCAGCTTATAGAAAATATATAATTGATAAAATGGCATTAAACCGTGATGTAATTATTTTACGTTTACCCCCATACCACTGTGATCTGAATCCGATAGAAAATATATGGTCTCAAGTAAATGGTGAAGTCGGACGCAACAACAAAACTTTTAAATTAGAAGACTTACAACAATTATTAGAACATTCCTTATCAAAAGTAACTCCAGAAAATTGGAAAAATGCTGTTAGTCATGCTCACAAGGAAGAAAATAAAATGTGGAATTTGGATAATATGACTGATGCAATGCTGGAACCGGTAATAATTAACATTGGAGTTGAAGTTTCCTTAGATTCTGAAGAAAGCAGTGAATCTGAAATGGAATTTGATTAAAATCATATTAATTTTTTTTACAAATCGGCCCCTGTTACGGCTACAAATTATTTTATATATAACCAATAAAATAAATATCTTACATTTCTTGCAAATTCATTAGTACCTGTTAATCTCCATCACTCCGATACTGACAACTTTATTTAGGGATTAGTAACCCTCAAAACTATTGTATTATATTCTGCTTCAACCTTTATACCTAGTGGTCATACTCAATTTAAAATTGTTTTCCTATATACTTCTGTAAACTTGTTGACAAATATCTATTTTTCATTGAGTCACCCGTATCAACAGTTTAGGGATTTACATACATAATGTGCTATCAATATGATGGAAATGGACTATAATTACGTATCTATTCAAAAATTTATTTTTTACATTTTAACTACTAAAACTACCAAATATTACGTTTATTCAGCCAATTTAAAAAAAATTGAACGTTTTCATTTATAAACATATATTTTTAATAATTTTGTGACTTTTAGAGCACACATTTTTCAGAATTTAAAAAAAATAAGCATAAATAGTACTGGGTATGAATGGGTTATTTTAAGTTACTTACAAACTCTGACGAGTGGAAATCCTCGAAATGCGAATGAGAAAACCTTGAACATACATTGCTTGTATAATCAAAGAAGAAGATGATTCATTACCCGTATTTTTTTTTATCTGGAGCCCTAACCTTCTCGTCCATACAAAAGAATTATCAATCCGACGCATTAGCTAATATAAATACAGAATTATAAAATGAATATGGTAACTGAGAATTTAAACATCTAATAATAATTTTAATTAACCTATGTTCTAATTTAAATCCAAATAAGAGACCCAGAAAATTAAATTTATATGCAAATCAACCAACACAGTAAAATAATTAGGTATTCCGTGCATTTGCATAAAACATTCAATTATACGTTTCAATAAAATCGATGCAAAAACTTTACGTAATTATTACCAGGTCTGTAAACTTAAAAGTTTTCTCATACGATTAAAAAATTTATAAAATATAAATTTACTTACTTTTGCAATATATGAAGTTGGGTCATTGTTTATTTTCATAAACAACATAACATTCACAAAAACATAAGAATATTGTAAAAAAATTTTATGTACATATTTGTATTTACCTTTATATACATTTAGTATTATACAAAATAAATCGAAGTCTGAGATCCTAATGTCAAAGTTTGTATAAGTATATCATTGGATAAAATAAACGTCAGAAAAGCAAACTCTTTTAAAAAACTTCTGGATCTTTTTATCGATTTAGTTGTTTTCTTTTGTTTTGTAGTCCAGTCATTATTTTAGCAATTCGAAATAGCGACTCCAAATAAGTAATAGTATGAGAATTTATAGCATACATAAGCACTAACTGTCAATAAAAAATATGACAATAACAAATGAAATCACATAAAAAAAGAAAATATAACTATTTCTAAGATAATGTATGAACTAATATGATTGTAAGTGGAAGTTGACAGAAAGGCAATAACACAAAAATAAATTTTAATTATCATTTAATAGAGATTTAACATAAGCAATAAAGAAAATAAAGTAAGACGTTAAGCTACAAAAGCTAGTACACTGCTACCTTGAAATAAGCATGAAAACTAAAAAGTACAAGAAAACTATATGCCCAATTATAATAAAAGAAGTGAAAACGCCAGAAGGCAGTGCAAATAGATCCTGTTAATAAATGAGTATATAAAAGAAATAAGAATAGTATAAACATTTAAAAAAAAGCCAATATATAGAAGGAGAATCGGGTGAAGTTGGTGTGATTGGTTGCAAAAGACCAAAGATTTAAACAGGTATTTTATCTACCAAAAAGAATGAGGAAAACGAAGAACAAATTACTAAAAAACAATAATTTTATCATAATTCTTCTTATTATTTTAATGTTTTTATCCGAGATTAAAAATCTTTGAGGCTATCTTGATCTTACTTACCGCTAACTTACAAAAGATAGTTATGGTGCAGCCAAATCATGCTCTCTAATTTCGCACATATGAAATTCTGATGCGACACCTATTTCTTCTTCCTTCGATGCTAACTTGTATTATCTGTAGTTTTGTTATTGTATATGGTGGCCTAAATATTCGAGGTTTCTTCATTTTGTAGTCGATATGTGCAGTCTCTTCTTATTCACCCTTTTATTTCCATAGTCACTTCGTCCAATAAAATGTAATGGCAAATGGAAAACAAAAACAAAATAAATATCATGAAATCCATATTTAAGAGCTGTTAGAGGTTAGCATCCAAAAATTAAATTTATGATAATATTAGCAATTAACTATAATCAACCAAAAAATTTTAATTTTAAAGTTTATATAGAAAATTTGTTATTGCCAACTGTTTATAAACGAATTCCATAAAAGAGGCATGAAAAGTTTATGCATGAATAATTGGTGCAAAATATTTTCTTAAATTTTTGTTTGCTAATAAAAAAAATTGATAGTTTACCAACACTTCAGCATTCAAAATATAATTAAAAATCCACTAGGAAACTAGTGGATTTTTAATTATAAACAAACGGGCTATCCCAAAGATATTGCAAAACGTTTTCGGATTATTAAATCCATCATCAGTGCAAACGAGGTATACATGCTATGAGCCACCAAAATATATGGGTCCAAACCCTTTAAATGATATAAATTTACATTTGCTTCACATTATATGTGGTTACAAATTATGATGTTTAAGTTACCGTTGAAATTGGTAACATGGCGACGTATGACCCTACATAGGTAAAATGGTCCTGAGACGAAGTGTCTTCGAGGACCTGTTGATAACAACTCATTTACATTGACGATGGATCAGAGTGATTAGGAAAAATATATTGTCAGTTTAACTGGGATAAAACTGAATTTACATCAAAGAAATTAGTGGTGGCATACGTTACGAAATTATTTTTGCAAGGCGGTGTTAAACTAAATTGAATGTGAGCAGTAATAAGCGAGTGGTCAGAAAGACCCACAGGAGAGAACACTTCAAGTGTAGAAATTAATTCATCGTCATTTGTAAAAAATAAGTCTAAAATTGAAGAATTATTGTTGGCTCTAAACCTTGTAGGTTCAGTTATCAGTTGTAATAAATTTGAGTTCATGATAAAGTTTTTAAAGAAATTTTGGGAATTGATAGTATTAGTTTTGGAAATAATGGGCCAGCTTATTTCTGGAAAATTGAAATCTCCAACAACAATAAGATTTTCAAGGGATGATAATTCCTCAAGTTTGTTAATAAGCATATTGTCCTGAGTAAATACTGTATCGGGAGGTCGGTATATGCAAACTATATTAAATATGAAAGAGTTTTTAGTAATAAGTAAGTGGATAATTTCTATACCGGGTACGTCTATTGTTTTATTACTGATGGAAAAAGTGTTGGTAATTTCATTTGCTAAATAGATGCATACTCCTCCTCTTCGACGAGTACCTCTGTCTCTACGAAATATAGTAAAATTATCGATGTTTACAATAGCATCGGGAATAGGAGAATTAAGCCACCTTTCTGCTAGGAGAATAATGTGAGGTTTTAAAAGTTGAACAGTACTTAAAAATTCATTAAATTTGGACATAAGAGAGTTTAGATTCGTATACATAAGAAGCCAATCCGTAAATTTTAGTGCAGAAGAATTATGAACGAAATTTCATTATCTTTGGACAGCCATTCACATATAAAAGGATTCCCCAAACCGACGCGAAACTTTCGCAGCGGAATTGCGGCGAATCGTAAGGCACGGCGACTTAATGCATGTGTTCAGACAAGTTCGGACGGAAACCGGAACGGTCGCGGCAGAACAGCGTTGACGTTTCATGAAACGCTGCATGCACGGTTTTTTCCGCTGCAGTTATAGCAAGTTATAGTTTCGCGTGAATTATTAAAATGGCTGTTACAGAAAAACTAATTGAAATTGTGAAACAATATCCTATAATTTATGATTTAAGTGACGAAGATTATAAAAATATAAGAAAAAAAGGATAAAGTCTGTGATAATATAGGGTCATTTCTAGGAGAAAATGGTAAGTTTTCATTATATATTATATATAATGAATTTAATAGTGCTCCGCCTGCGAATGTTCTGCAACGGTTTCGCGTCGCAAAAGTTTCGCGTCGGTGTGGGGAATCCTTTAATCGTAAGGTCATTTTCTCCATTATTTTTACGAGTTTCAAGCTCAGTACGAAGTTCCTTTAAACGAAGTTGCTGCATAGGTGTCTTGTCATCAATAACAGAATAAGTTTCAGTAGATTTGTTCTCCAAAAGTTTATTTTTGTTACGAAGAATTTTTCGAGTGTGGTGTTCAGAACTCATTATCACTTTTATCATGCAGGGATAACGTTTATTTTGATTTGGTTTACCGACTCTATAAAATGTAACAGGACTTTCTTGATATCCAATGACTTCTAGGGCTAAATGTATTTTATTCTTATCATGATCTTTTTTATTTTGTGCGTCTTCTGTAGGTTCGGGGACTCCTCTAACTAAAAAATTTTTGGAACGAGATATGCGGTCAGCGGCTTCATTGACAATGCTGTCGGTAAATTCTGTTGTTGTAATAGAATCGAGTTGATTTAATTTATTGCTGAATTCAGATAGTTTAATATCAAAATCTTCAATTTTCTTCTTAATGTCTTCTATTGTTTAAACTGCATGCATTGCATAGTATACATATCCCACGTACTTTTTTCCTCGTAACTCGATCATCGACCGACAGATCCGTATAAGCAATGTGTATTGGTTTCTTACAGCCATCGCACTGGAGCTTTCTATCGGAGGTAGAAGTTAGCTTTGAACAATTAGCGCAAAACGATGTATTATAGTGTATTTTTATGTATGAGAGAGTAATAAAACAATAAATTATGTATGCAAATACCTAAACTGTTGATACGGGTGACTCAATGGAAAACAGATATTTGTCAACAAGTTTACAGAAGTATATAGGAAAACAATTTTAAATTGAGTATGACCACCAGGTATAAAGGTTGGAGCAGAATAGAATACAATAGTTGTGAGGGTTACTAATCCCTAAATAAGGTTGCCAGTGTCGGAGTGATGGAGGTTAACAGGTACTAATGAATTTGCAAGAAATGTAAGATGTTTATTTTATTGGTTATATATAACCAATAAAAGTTTAATAAGTACCTACCTATTTGCAAAATAAAGTTTAATTCTTTAGATAAAATAAAACGTTTTATTTTATCTGAAATGAGTGCATTCCACGAAGTAAGGGTTTCAACAATCAAACATTTAATTCTTTAATTCCAGGAATCTACAACAGTAATTGACTAGATAATTACCTTCTAAACTTATTTCACAGAAAATGTGATAGTGGGTTTTTCCATTTTGTAGGAAGGTCCAAGTGGCGTATTCAAAATTCTTAACAGTTCACTAAAAGTAGGTACTTCAGTTGCAAGGTGCAGTTTATTGTATATACTAGTGTTATAGAAAATTTGGAAGTGTTGTGTAAACGCCGAAAAATTGGTCCTTTAACAGTTAATGAAAAAACATTAATATTTAATTGTTTTAAATCATTTACAGACAAACGTTTATGTGAAAGTGTTGATGAGACCGTTGAGTTAGTTAGCAGTACACTTGGTGTTGGGAAATCTACGATTTACAGGGTTATTAAAGAAGAGAAATGTGGTAGTTTTTAAATGCCACGTAATGCTCCAGGGAAACCAAAATTTCAAATAGAATATCATTTTAAAGAAGGACTTCGACGGAAAGTGCATGAATTCTTCTTTAGACAAGAATTTCCAACATTGGATAAAGTTGTCTCGGTTCGAGATGATAAGGATTACTCAGAAATGAGTCGAAGTACGTTATGGAAACTCTTAAAAGAAATAGGCTTCCGCTGGAAAAATAATCCCAGAAAGTCTATTTTATTAGAAAGAAGCGATATTGTCATATGGAGAAGACATTTTCTAAGAACCATAAAGGAAATGAGAAACCAAAAAAGAAAAATATTTTATCTTGATGAAACATGGATCAACGAGGGTCATACACCAAATAAATTTTGGCCGGATGAAACTGTTATAAGTCAAAGGCACGCTTTTGTAAATAACTTATCTACTGGTTTAAACCCACCATCAGGAAAGGGACGCAGGCTGATAATAGTACACATTGGCAGTTCAGACGGTTTTGTTGAAGGTGGTTTATTAACTTTTAAATCAACTCGTACCGGTGACTACCTTGAAGACATGAACGCTGATGTCTTTCAAGAATGGTTCGAACAAATGATAGATCTTCTTCCTAAGAACTGTGTAATAGTAATGGATAATGCAAGTTATCACTCCAGACTTATAGAAGGACTGCCCACAACCAAGTGGTTAAAAAAAGACTTGCAGAATTGGCTGAGTTTAAAAAATATTACGTACCATCCCGGATCTACAAGAAAAGAACTTTATTCGTTGTGTGACCTTCATAAAGAAAAATTTAAAAAATACGAAATTGATGAAATTGCCAAAAATCGTGGAATGACAGTACTTAGATCCCCACCATATCATTGTGAATTAAACCCGATTGAACTGGTATGGGCACAGATAAAGAGTGAAGTTTTAAGAAAAAATACCACTTTTAAAATTCATGATGTTAAACAGTTGTTTTTGGAGGCCGTAAATAATGTAAAACCTGAAAACTGGGAAAAGGCAGTAAATTACACTATTAAAGAAGAGGAAAAAATGTGGAAGCTGGACAATATTACTGATAAAATGATCGAGCCAGTTATTATAAATCTTGGTTCTGAAAGTTCATCTTCTGAATCTGATTTGGATTTGTAACAAGTAGCTGTAAGTTTTATATTAATATTTTAATTCATCTATTTAACATACTTTAGACGGTTTTAAAAACTCTTTTTCTCTTTTGTAATTTTTAAAAATTAAAAAAATGTGAATTTTTTAAAACCCTTTTTAATGTAGGCCAGTCAGTTCTAATATAGTGTGTGATAAAAGAGGTCACTTTTGTTTACATACACATAACACTTTATAACACTGAAATAATTCATTTATTTTTTACAATTATTCAAAGTAATTTTTCAATTAATCTTGAGCACGCCCATGGAGTGGTCGAAGGTACCAGTTAAAATTATGCTAATTACTCTCTCGTTCATAAAAATAAAGTATAGGCATGATTAACTTTGTGCTAGCTTTGGATATGAATTATAATTATTGGATTGATAAAACAGCAAATTTGTTATTAAATCACTTACTTGAATGAATTGTTCAACTTTTTATAATAAATATGCTTTCTTTAAATATATTTTTAACTTTCAATAACATATTGTTCTGAAGCTATTTTCTTGTGGCATTGTAAATTAATTACTATTAAACTGGGAATAAGCCACAATTAAAGATAAAAATACGTTTATTGACGTTTCAATTTCCACTTCGGAAATCGTTCTCAAAATACAAACAGTAAATTAAACAAATTTTGTTTTTTGTTGAAAATGTGAAAATTGAAACGTCAATAAACGTATTTTTATCTTTAATTGTGGCTTATTCCCAGTTTAATAGTAATTAATTTCAATAACATAACATTCAGAACACAAATTGTCAGTTTGACATTGAAATCAGCTTGGACAAACACCGGATATAAGATTTTTATATATAAAAATATATATTTACAAATTATTGGGTTGGTTAAGTTTGTCCTAATTAATAAAACTAAACCCTGCACTTTATATACAGGATAATCCAGAATAATATTGTCTAAAATATTGATTCGATTCCGTAGGCAGACGCCAACGTTAAAAAGATTTTTAATTATGATAAATATGTCCCGCAACATCAAAGCCGATCTTTTACCAATTAATACCAATTTGGTTCGATAACGAAGTTTCCGAAGAAAATTCTAATTTCGTGTCGTCTTTAATTTGCATGCGATTCGCGAAACTGCCCCCTTTGTTAAATTAATCATAGTGGAAATTATATTTTTAAATTCAATTACATTAACACAATTAGCCGTATCCAACAACGAGAGCAGCGCAGTTGAAATTTACGGGCCTAATTGCTTTCTCCCAACTTTTTGTTCGTCTGCTAAGTTTTGGCTTTAAAACGGTGAGTAGTCGCGCACCTCTTCTAATTGGTGCTGAAAAAATTTAGCTAGCGAACATTAAAGGGGTAATTTTAGGGAAAGTAAATACTTATAAACAGTAGGGGGTTTACGGCTTTCCTAAATGACTATACAGAGTGTAGGTAATGAAACATTAAAAAGATTAAAAATGTTGTGATAAAAGTAATCCTATCTTTATTATAAATTTTTTTATGGAAATAAACTCCTGGACAAAATTAACGCACCACTCATATTATTCTAAATAATCTTTAACTATTGATAAGTTACTGTATGTCAAGATGCCTATGGACCTTGTTTGACTGTGACAGTTGTTATGTAAGCTAATAATAGTCTTGTTTTAACAATAATTTGTAGTGCCTTCGTTTTAGACTAAAAGTGAGTAAAACTTTTCACGAAAAGTGCCGATTAAACCAAAGTACTTGTGAGAAACAAGCTTTTTACTGTAATATTTTTTATCACATACATGTTTGAAAGTTCATTTGTATAAAAATCAAATAAAAAATGAACAGTCAAAGAAATTTGGTAACGGAGGAGGCAGTGCGAGCATCGACTCTCCTAGGCGAAGGATATTTAATGCGATACGTTGCAGGTTTATTAGGAAGACCTCATTACAGCATCAGTCGCAAGGTGAGGCAATATAATGAAACAGGGTCGTACCGTTCCCATCATAAAAAACTGGTACAACTCTTATAACCGAGAATAGTTTAACGAAAATATTATATTAAACCAGCTAAAAGCAGGGCTGTGCGACAGGTCGCAAGTTTTTAGTATACTAAAAACTAAAACAATATCGAGCATTCTCGATCAGTCAGTCATATTTATATACTACTACTACTAAGGATTTTCACAGTTTTCACTCTCTTCCTTCACTCAACCGTTTTCTCCAATTTTTCCTGTCATTCCAGTCTCCATCTCGCAGGGTTCTTTTCTCCATAGCCTCGTCGATTTCGTCTCTGAATTACCTTCGGGGTTTTCCTCTCTTTTTTCTTCCGATCGGGTTCCATTCTGTGATTTTGTTTATTCAGCGTCCTCTGTCTGCTCTTCTGACGTGGCCGTACCAGGATAGTCTCTTCTCCTCTATATAGTCGATTATGTCTGATTGCACTCCCATTCTCCGCTTAATCTCTGCGTTTTCAATTTTGTCTCTTTTTGTACGTCTACAGCTTCTCCTCAGGAACTCCATTTCTACTGCTCTTATTCTACCTCTATTTCTCTTATTTATTGTCCAGTTTTCGGACCCATATGTCAGGATACTTCTTGTCAGGGTATTATATATTCTCTTTTTTGTCTTTATCATTATGTTCTTATCCCACAGAACTGAATTTAGTTGTCTTATACAGTTTCTTGTTTGTCTTAATCTGTTGTTTATATCTTCTTCTGTTGTTCCCTGGTTCGATATTATTGTTCTTAAATACTTGAATTTATCTGTTCCATTTACTTGTCTTTTCTCGTCTATCTCTGGGTTTCTCATATCCTTGTTTTCTGTTGTTAGGTATTTGGTTTTCTCTAAGTTTATTTCCATTCCGTTGTTTTTATATTCCTCTCCTAGTTTTCTGAGCATAAAGCTGAGATCTTCTTCATCTTGTGCGAGGACTACTTGATCGTCAGCAAAACTTAAGGTGTATAGGTATTCGTCTCTTACTGGTATGCCCATTCCTTTGCACTTTCTCCTCCATGGTTTGAGTGTCTTTTCAAAGAATATTTTAAACAGAGTAGGGGACGTAGCACAGTCTTGTAGAAGTCCTTTTGTCGTCTTAAATGGATTGTAGGCTTTATTTCCACATGTAATAGCTACTTTGTTTTCTTTGTACAGTGCTTTAACTGATTTTATTAGTGTTTGTCGGATTCCAAGATCATTCATTGCTTCCCATAATTTGACTCTAGGTATTGAGTCGTATGCTTTCTTTAGATCAACAAACGCCAGATGGACCGGTCTACCTTTTGATATTTTCTTCTCTATCAGTTGTTCTAATGTGTACGTATGATCTAGGTATGATTTTCCTACTGTGAACCCTGCTTGATCTTCTCCAATTTTCCCTATTTTTTCAGTTTCTAGTTTTTCCTTGATAATTTTCCCGTAAAGTCTACCTACCGACGATATTATACTAATTCCTCTGTAGTTTTCACATTTTTTTCTGTTTCCTTTCTTGTGTATGGATGTGATGTATGCTTGTGTCCATTCCGCAGGTATTTCCTTTCCATTTAGTCCTCTTTCGAACATTCTACGTAGCATGCGGAATCTTAAAAAATTCTATTAATGTTGAAATTTTCCATTATATCAGTATCCATACATTGATTCCTGTTTTATTGTAATTTATGAAAATATTTCAATTCAAAAATAATGATAGGTAGTAATCTAGACATGACTTAAATTTATGTTTAATTTCAAATCGAGAGGTGTGATTGGTTTCTCGTAAAGTATAGCACAAAACTGTATTTAGTTACGGAATACTACAGTAAATAAAACCCACTGGAAAAAATTAAAATTTAATTTGAAATTAATAAAAAATGAATAATTTTTACAGTGAACAAGTGTGGGATTTAAATATATGTATTACAATTCGAAAAGTTAACAGTTTTGTCATAGCTCCATTATTATTACTTCTTGTAATCTTTTGAAAACTGAGTTAATTAAATTTGACAAATTTTCATCTTCGGCCAAGCTTTCCCAGGTTTCTTCAATGATGGTCTATAAATGATCTCTGTTTTGGGGAACTACATTTAATTTTTGTATTTTGTTAATCATAAGTCAGCAAACGTTCTCTATTGGATTAATATCTGGACTTGTAGAGGGCAATGGAAGACCTTCAATGCTATTTTCCATAAGGTTATCCCGTACACAATGGGCTGTGTGGATTGAACAGTTATCATGCTGGAAAATAAAGTTATTGTTGGTTAAAATAAAGTAAATAAAATAAAGTTACAATTAATGTTGGGAAATTTCCCTAACCGATGGCAACATCACATTATCTAATATATGTAAATGGGTTTCAGTATTGAATCGTCCTTCAATTCTCTGATACATTCCTAAACCCCCTCTATAAATCCAAACCCAAACATTTATAGAGAACTGTCCAAACTTATCACTCGATGAAATATAGTTTTCGTTAAACCTATTTCGAGGTGGTCTATAAACCCTAATACGGCCATCATATTGAGACTGGAATACTTTTTCATCAGTAAAAATTACACGATCCCAAAAATTGACTGAATCATTTAAAACGTAATTTAAAGCAAATACGAGTCTACTTTGTTTATGTTCCTCGCTAACTGTGTATTTTCGGGCAGCTGCACAATTTTTTTAAATCTGTTCTTCTAATTCTCCTTAATGCTGTAGTTATAGAAGCATTAAAGTTTGTATTAACTTTTGATTGCCTTACCGTATGGAAGGGATACGCTCTTAAATTATTAGTTGTTTCGTCTTGTTGGGCTGTAGTAATAACTGGTCTCCCACTCTCTCTTCTTCTATCCAAAGTCTGCTCGTTTTCCCATATTTTTTTAATTAAATTTTAAATTAAAAATAATACCTTTCTAAAAACTTTATACATTTTTGAACGTTATTTTTTACGTTTTACGTTTTATTTAAATTTACTGAAAGTCTGTTATCTGTGATGGCAACAACGAATTGATTCAAGAACCATTGTGTCCAGTCCGAACACAGGTTTACATTGGGAAAAAAAGTGTATAAGTTTTATATGATGGGAAGTGTGCCATCGAAGACCAGGGCAAGGGCGAAAACTTTGCACTAATCAAATTGATGATCGTTTTTGAGACAACGTGCTCTCAGAGATAAGAGAGTCACCAGCAATTTGCTAAAGAATGAACTAGCAGATGTTCGAAGTGTCGCAATATCGTCTCGAACAGTTGGAAGACGTTTACATGAAGTAGAATTGAGCGACAGGAAATCGGCCAAATAACCCTTGCTTAGCAGAGAACACAGAGTTGAGAGAGTGAATTTTGCAAGACTGCATCAAAATTGGACCATCGGTTATTTTCTCCGATGAGACTAGAGTAAGATTAAAAGCTCCAAATGGTTGTAAGCATGTCTGGCGAAGGTAAGGAGAAAGGTTTGCCAGCTGCAATACCTCTTCTAAAGTACATTTTGGTGGTGGCTCTAAAATGTTTTGGGGGAAATTTGTTTTGAAGCTCGTACGGAGTTGTTCTCCATATATATTTTGCTGTTGCTCCGTTTCTTGGACCCAATTTTTTATTCATGCAAGACAACGCTCTTCCTCATGTGACTCGACAGGTTATTGGCTACCTAAATAATGTTGATATTCCATTATTAGAGCGGCCACCTAACAGTCCGGACATACATCCTATATAGCATCTATGGGACTATCTGAAAAAAAAGATTCGAAGTCGTAGACCCCCTATTGCCAATCACAACCAACTCATTAAGGCCGTTATTGAAGAATGGGAGAAAATTGGGCAAGCTTTTGTTGAACATTTGATACCAAGCATGTCTGGACACATAAATGCAGTCATAAGAAGTAGAGGAGGGTCTACACGGTATTAGTGTTGACCCAGATGCATTTTATTGTATTATTTTACCGATTTTTTTCTTTTTGCAATTTGGAGTTATGCTAGCTTATTTACGCATTTCCGGCAAAAACAAATTTTTAAAGAAACAATAAGGCAAATTAAGGTCACGTTGACCTTAACGTCATGTTGAATTTATTTGTAGGTGTTTATTAATATTCTAATGTAAATTAGTTTTATTTTCTATTCATGTTGTAAATATTTAGATTAATTAAAGTGGTGCGTTAATTTTGTCCATGAGTTTATATCGCATTAGCTGTATGTTACAACAAAATTATATGTCACTGATGTTAGTTTAGAGT
Source organism: Diabrotica balteata (assembly GCA_918026665.1). Classification (NCBI taxonomy): domain Eukaryota; kingdom Metazoa; phylum Arthropoda; class Insecta; order Coleoptera; family Chrysomelidae; genus Diabrotica; species Diabrotica balteata. The sequence continues at coordinate 37,864,167 of OU898276.1, forward strand.
ATCCAATAAACTTTCAAAAGCTGTAAGTTGTCGATGCTCACTCTGTAACAAAACTGAGCAATGTACTTCGTCCCGACAAACAAGCCGGACGTTTTAAAAAAGGAAGCAAGCTGTACCAACAAATCTTACTCTTAACTTCCTGAGCGCTCAGTGTCGTGTAATTAAATACTAAATTTATTGCGCATAGATTTAAAGAATGAAAAAATGATACGGCTCAATTAAGAGTCATTATTGAACAACAAGACATTATTCAAGATGTCACTGTACTCAATAAACTATCAGTAGGAAGCGACCACAGACCAGTAAGAGCTAAAGTAACGATTAATCTACAAAAAGAACGAGCAAAGATGATAAACAGTTGCAAACGCATAGTTTGGAATTCACCAAATCATCCAGAAGCATACATAAGAAATATAGCCGAAACTTTACAGAGTAATAATCCCAAACCTCTAAGTATCGACGATCACAATAAATTAATAACAGACTCAGTTAGAAACGCACAACTCAAATTTTGCAAGAAAAATGACACCAAAAGTGAAAAGATTAGCAAAGATACAAGGGCTCTCATGGAAATACGACGAAACCTAAGCGAGAACGAAAAGGGAAACAAAGAAGAATATAAAAAACTAAATAAAAGAATTTCAGCGGAAATTAGAAAAGATGTAAGAAGATATAATACTAATGTAATTACTCAAACAGTAGAAGAGAACAAAGGTTTGAAGATAATGAAAAGAAAACTTACGCAAAGTAAAAAAGAAATATACAAGCTGAGAGATAAAGACGGAAAGGCAACAACAGATAAACAATATATTCTGAAAATAACTAGAGAATTTTATAAAGACCTCTATACCAGCCAAAGACCACAAGACAATTTCCCGACACGAGTAAAGACTCTCATAAATCAGGGATCGGAATTACTTTTACCCATTACTGTGTCAGAAGTAAGAGCTGCTTTAAAGGAAATGAAGAACCATCGATCGCCTGGTGATGACGGACTCGTTATCGAGGCAATAAAAGCAGGTGGAGAAATTTTATTAAAATCAGTAAGCGAACTGTTTACTAAATGCTTACATGCGGGTACGATTCCAAAAGACTGGAACAATGCAGTAATAGTCTTGTTACACAAAAAAGGCGATATTACTAAATTAGAAAATTATAGACCCATCAGCCTCTTGACACATATGTACAAACTCTTTATGAAAATCTTAACAAAGAGGCTAACACCTAAACTTGATTTCTATCAGCCCAAAGAACAGGCAGGCTTCAGGGCAGGATATGGCACAAATGACCATTTGCATACCATAAAGATATTAATAGAAAAGTGCATCGAGTACAACATACCACTGGTTCTTGCATTTGTCGATTACGAGAAGGCTTTTGATTCTGTAGAGTTTGAAACAATACTGGAAGCCCTAAATCAAAGCCGAATAGATTACAGGTACACGACACTAATCAAAAACATATATCAGAACGCTACATCAAGTATACGACTGCACGAAGACACAGAAAAATTCAGCTTAGGTCGAGGAGTTAGACAAGGAGACAATATTTCACCAAAATTGTTCACGGCAGCTCTAGAGTCAATATTTAAGGGTACTCAATGGCAAGATATGGGCATCAATATAGATGGAGAAAGATTAAATCACCTGAGGTTTGCAGATGATGTTGTATTAATCGCAGATAACTTACAAGATACGGTTTCTATGATGCATTCGCTTAAAAGTCTGTCTGAAAGTGCAGGATTAAAGATAAACTTTGAGAAAACTAAAATTTTAACAAATCTCGTAATGAGTGGAAATATAACTATTGACAATAATACCATACAACAAACAAACGCTTACAAATATCTGGGACACGAAATCAAAATAAGCAGAGACAATCAAACACATGAAATACAGAGGCGAATAGGTCTAACATGGGCAGCATTTGGCAAATTAAGCCATATTCTAAAAAGTTCAATTCCCATGTGTCTCAAGCGAAAGGTTTATAACCAATGTGTATTACCTGTACAAACTTATGGAGCAGAGACATTAACACTCACGCAAAAATCTGCGAATAAACTTAGAGTTACACAACGAGCCATGGAACGTGCAATGCTGAACGTGAGCCTTCGAGACCACATAACAAACCAACAAATTAGGCGAAGATCAGGAGTTCAAGACGTCATCGAAAGAACCACGACGCTTAAGTGGAACTGGGCAGGGCACTTAGCCAGAACACAAGATGGACGGTGGACAAGACGTATTATGGAATGGAGGCCCAGAAATTATACAAGAAGCCGAGGACGACCACCGACTAGATGGACCGATGACATTAAACGTGTAGCGGGAAACTGGCTACAAGCGGCCCAGTGTAGAGAACACTGGAAAAAACTGAGGGAGGCCTATGTCCAGCAGTGGACGCGATTGGCTGATTGATGATGATTGAACAACAATCGATGCAACACAAAAATATCTTGCTATGAGACTCTTTCACAAAAAGCCAATCTTACTATTTTGCAGGATTGCAACCTTGCATTGTTCGTTCATTTACTTTAATGCCTCTGTAATTCAGATATTCTTTGTCTTTTACTTGTGCATTTTTAATTACTTAATTTTTATAAATAACTTGTTTTAGTCTCGTTTTGAGTTTTTTAGGAATAATTTCCACAGAACGATCCTCCTCGAACGAGGACATCGTAAAAACTAAACATTTAAGCATAAATATATTCAACACATGACACTTGTCACATAGATATCTGTGGGATTTAAATAAATATTTTAAACATATTTTTAAGCTAAAAAAGTTGAAATGTCATATGTGCGATTTCTCAAATAAGCGATTCAAGAGTATTCTAACGAGAAGCGCTACTACTGGGTGTAGGTAGGTATACTCCATTCGCTTAACTCGGGCATATTTTGACAGATTCATTGTCGGAAACCTACAACACAACAATTCCTACTTCTTAGTATTAATAGCTCAAGTAAACTACTTTTGAAAATTTTTTTCTTTGAAAAAAGAAGAATTATTCTAAATAGTGGAAGTGTATACTAAACCTATCAAATTTTGGGTAGTATATATTTAAAAAATATATTTTAGTTGTTATAATTTAACATTATATGGTGCAGATAAATAAATATTTATTGTCGGTAATTCGCAAAGTTCTATTTTATTTACTATTTAGTTTGTTTACTATTAATATTGGCTATGAGTACGTGTGCTTGGTTGTATAGTAATTTCCAGCCACTTTTAGTCTGTCAAAAAGTAACTAACTTCGCAAAAAAATAATTACTAAATTCACTAGACAGTTCGGACTGGGAATAGCAAACCGAGTATAGCTATTATATAAATATACTTCTCATTCATTCCATAAATAATATTTTAATAATATGTTCTGACTGTATTTAAATAATAATTTAAAGACTATTAATTTCGTCTACTGGTTTTCAATTAAATCCTTGTATTTTTGCAACACTCTTCGTCGTTATTGAACAATTTCAAAAAGGGATTAATTTGGAAAGTTTTTAATCTTGCTATGTCATTAAAAGTTTGTTGAACCAAGCGAATCACTTCAGTCTTTACAGTTCAGAAAGTTGGTATTAAGCAAATAATTAATATTCGATATTCCATGCTTCACTTTCAAACTAATTTCAAACTGATATTAACTATCAAGTTAAAAACAGTGTTGGAAATTTAATTTTTTGAGCTCTGCTTCCAGTTATCCAAGAAAATTAATCTGAAACAAATCGCGGGCTTACTTTGTTCTTTAAAATTCTGAAATTAGTGCATATTTTAAATACTTTAAAATATAATTATAATTGTCACTGGTACTTATAAGAATAAATATATACACGAGGAATAACATAATTGATTTAAATTATTATTATTTTTTGTTAAAATATTACTAAATGTTATTCCACGAATTTACGACTGTTTTGGATTATTGCTACAACGAATATTTTACTGCGCAAGTAGAAGTTTGAAAGTAAATTATTCTAAACAGTATTCCAATAAAATAGATCTACTGTTAGTTTGACACTTAAACTAAAATTATTTCAGTTAATAGATGTTCAGATAGACGCAAAATTTATTGTAAAATTTAATCCAAAAATAACAAAAATTTTTACGCAAACGGTACTACAAATAAATACAATGACGTCTATAAAGCCAAAATGTGTTCGTAAGTCATTTGGGTTGGGTTTCTGTGAAATGTAAACACCAAAGAGGCATGCCAGGTCTTCTTTGATATTACACTATTTTATTACTTTATTAGGTACTGCAACTGTAATAAACAGAAAAGAAATTGGCAGAACGATGGTTTAGAAACCAGAAAAAGATCTACTATTTCACTTTGTTAGTTTTAAATATTTGTTTGCTTTGCGTGGATGTACACTTAAAAATTCTGAACGTAACGGGTATAACATACCAACTATTGATAGTTAAAGTACCGAGTCGTTACAGATTAAAAAGTAACGAAAATGTACATACAGTTTCATATATCGCCGATTAATTTTAATTTTAAAAATCATCAGTATAGAGGTGTCCGGTGAAGAGAGGTGGCGTTAACAGAGAGTTTAGTGTAATGTATTTGTTTATTGAAGCCAAAAATGCCGATACGTTTTTAGATATAGACAACTTTATATTTATTGTAGTTTCTCATAGTAAAGTTATATGAATCTGATGGTTGATGATAGTTTTAGTAGATTAGGAGAATTAGGGAATAAGTAAATTTTTTTTTTGTTTTTTTAATACTAATTAAATATTGGACTAAATAAATGTCACTATTTAATCACCTAAGTATTGTTAGACTTCGTTTAAATTACTTAATTCAAAAAACCAACTTGTTTACAATACTAAACTCAATGATAGTAATTATATACTTTAAAATCTGAATTACAACTGTTCTATAAACTATTAACTCTATATTTATATCATCACTTCATATTTAAATATAAGGTTTATATCTGTCATAACAGTATTTTAAAAATGGGAAGAATTTACTATTGTACAATTCAGTACGTTGGACCATTTAAATCGATACCTTAAACAAAATTTAAAACAGTCGTATATTCCTTGGAATGAAGTATAGCCCTTAACTACAGACATTCCATTATTAGTACGTAACAACAGAGACCCGGTATTGTTTACCGGTCATTATAAAATTGAGTCAAAATATAAAGTTAATAAAAAAACACAAAAAAATACATTATATCCATATGAAAATCATTTACTATCGTAGCCGTATTACACCCTCAGTGTGAACTTCATTTATCACTATGGAAAGAGTAGTCTCGACTAAAACAACAATATTTTGTAAGTCTTCTATTCTTTCTATCATCAGTAAGGAATCGCTAGCGTATCTAATATTATTTATATATTTTTACCATTTGTTAATACTAATTTAGTCGTCGCCTGGTACTTCTTTAAGTACCTCTTGTTACCCATAAAGGTTTTAAATAGTGGGGAGGTGTTTTCCATCTAGCTTCAGCTTTTTTAATTTATTTAATAATTTACCATGATGGATCCTATCAATAGCTTTCTTGTATTGTATAAAGCACTAAACTTTTTTTGGTGATGAAGGAATTTCTAAATTAGAGTTTCTGTTGTGACAAACACTCATTAAAAACAATGAAGGGTGGGAAAAGCCCTGGACCTACATGAGAAGCACATTGAGGTTTTAGTGACACTCTTGAACCAAATTTATAGTTCGGGTGTATTGCCCAAAGAGTGGTTAACGTCGATTTTTATTTGTCTCCCCAAAAACAAAAACACAAGAGAATGCAGCGATTACCGCACCATTAGCTTAATGTCTCATGTGCTAAAGTAACTACTAAAAGTTATCCATAATCGAATACATCACAAACTGGACACATAACTAGATATAACTAGACGTTATTAATACACAATTTGGTTTTCGCAAAGGCCTATGAGCGTGTGAAGCTCTTTTTTTACATAATATACTGATACAAAGATGCCTGAACGTCAATCAAGATATATACGCATGTTCTATTGACTATAATAAAGCATTCGATTCGATTTCTCGGGGGAACCTGTAACCCTAGAGAGCGCGTCCCCAGGTGGCGGATAGGGGAATGCCCTCACCGGCCTGTTTGCAGCTAGGCCGGCGGGTAGGTGGGAAATAAAATACCACCCGCGGACCAACAGGTGGGGTAGATAGGACTTCTAAGCCGTAGAGAAGGCAACTTATCTAAGAGAAGGATACTCTGATTTAAAACCCTGGTCCTCCAAGTTGGGGGTTGAGGCATCGGGCCAACTCCTCGATACTCGGAAAAAATGATCAAAGTTAAAAATTTCAGCAAAAAGCCTTGAAATTCGGACGGATTAAACTATAAACGAAATTCGCAAAGAAAATGGATTATGAATTTGGGTGCTTGGAACATACAAGGAATAAGGACAAAACAGGAGGAGGTCTTCCGTGAACTGAGTAAAATGAAACTAGACATCTGTGTATTAACTGAAGTAAAGAAAAAAGGAAGAGGAAATGAAAAGATAAACGAATACCTGCATTTCTATAGTGGCGTAGAAAAGAGCGAAAGAGCTAAAAGAGGAGTGTCTATAGCAATACATCAGAAACTGAAAAAATGTATTAAATCATGGCAAAAAATAGATGAAAGAATTATCCTCATGGAAATTAAGAAAAATGGCCATGAAATAGTGGTAATTGGAACATATGCACCGACGGATGACTCAAGGGTTGACAGCAAGGAAGAGTACTTTAACAAGTTAACAACTGTTCTAGCCACAATTAATAAGAAGAAAGAAATTTGGATCTTAGGTGATCTTAATGCAAGAACCGGAAAGAGCTCCAACTGTGAAATAATAGGGAGATATGGAGAAGACATTCTGAATGACAATGGTCAAAGATTAATAGATTTTTGCGAGGCACATTCTTTGAAAATATTAAATGGTTTCTTCCCCCATAAGAATATACATAAATTTACATGGACGCAGCCTACCAGGAATTTAAAATCAATAATTGACTATTTCATTCATCGTAAAGATTTTAAACTAAAAACGAAGGACGTGAAGGTGTTTAGAGGGCCAGAATGTGGGAGTGACCACCATATGATTATTGCAAAAGTAATGGTGACATTTAAGAGAGAACAATCAAGTCACAAAAATGATGAAGTAACAGACATAGGAACAACCATAGAAAACATAAAATATAACCTGGAAAGCTTTAAACAAGATTCGACAAAGTTCTTATATAAAATTAGAATAGCTCAGAAAATAAAAAATATAGAAACAAAGGACTTAGACCCCGAAAGTCTGTATGAGGTAATTAAAAAATATATTCATAAAGCGGCAAATGAAGCACTGGGAAAAGTTGAAAATCGGAAAAAAGGAAAACCTGAATGGTTGTCAACGGAACTAGAAGAAAAAGCTCTCAAGAAAAAACAAGCATATCACATATGGCTTCAATCCAAAGATCCTCAAGACAGAGAAATATACGCTAAATGGAATAGAGAAGTTAAAAAAGACGTGGAAAAGGCGAAAAATATAAACTGGGAGGCTAAGTGTGATGAACTGGACATATTTATGTGTGGAACAAAAGTGGCGCAAGCTTGGGAAACATTAAAACAGTTTAGGAAATATGAGAAAAATGAAGAGAATATTTCTCTCATAAAGTTAAATAAATGGGAAGAATATTATACGAAACTGCTGAAAGAGGATAGAGTAGAGTACAGATGGGAAAAGATAAGGGAATTAATAGACAACAGAGACGAAAGACAGGAAATCCCTATAATAACATTATCTGAATTGACGGAAACCTTAAAAGAGGTTAAAAACGGAAAAGCCGCAGGGCCTGGAGACATTCCCATAGAGCTGGTTAAATATGGGCCGACTGCACTTTTAGAATTAATAGTAGACCTTTTCAATAAATGTATGTGTGGAGACCAGGAAATTCCTAAAGATTGGAATAAATCTTATATAAGCTCCATATATAAGAGAGGGAATAAAAGAGACTGTTCCAATTATAGAGGTATTAGTGTGACGAGCTCTGTGGGCCGGTTGTACGGCAGAATATTAAAGAAGAGGGTTGAAAGACAGATACAAGATATTGAAGAACAAAGCGGCTTTCGTACCGGGAGATCCTGCCTTGATAATATATTTATCCTACGACAAATAATTGAAAAGCGTGTCGAAAGAAGTAGAGAGACCCATTTGGTATTTATAGACCTTGAGAAAGCATATGATAGTGTCCCGTTAAAGAAAATGTTTGAGGTCCTCAAAAGGTCCTCAATTGGATTCGACGTATATCCGAGCGATATATAAATTGTACGAAAATGCAGTTAGTTGTGTAAAAGTTGGAACCAGAACCTCAAATGAATTTAAAGTTACTAAAGGCCTAAAGCAAGGATGCTGTTTGTCATCGACACTCTTTAAAATATACGTCCAAGAAGCATTGAGGAATTGGAGAAATAAATGTAGATTTATGGGCATCGAAGTGGGACAAGAAACTCTGTATACATTGTTGTTTGCAGATGATCAGGTGGTGGTTGCAACCGATGAGGAAGATATAAATTATATGAATCGAAAATTATTTGAGGAATATGCCAAATGGGGGCTTACTGTAAACATAAGCAAAACAGGATATTTAAAAATTGGAGGAAATACCACAGATCTGAGGCTTGAAAACGCAGTCATAAAAGGCTGCAACCAGTATAAATATCTAGGAAGCATCATATCAGCAGATGGCAGAGTTAAGATAGATGTACAAAACCGAATAACCCAAGGGAAAAAATGCATCCGAATACTGAATTCATTACTGTGGTCTAATAAAATAAAGATGCATACCAAACTTCGCGTATACAGAGCAATTGTAGAACCAATTACCACATATGGTGCCGAATGTTGGACGATGACAAAGAATGAACGAGATAAAGTAGACGTTGTGGAAATGGATTATCTTAGAAGGTCATGTCGAGTATCGAGAATGGAAAGAATCAGGAATGAGGAAATACGAAACCGTACAGGAATTAGAGATACTCTTTCAGATAGAATACAAGGAAGGCAATTACAATGGTATGGTCACGTGATGAGAATGGAGGAGGAGCGGTGGCCAAAGAAAGCCTTAATGTATGTTCCGCCAGAAAGAAGGAAAAGGGGAAGACCACCAAATTCCTGGAGAAGAGAAATTACAAAAACAATGCAATCTAGAGGCTTAGAAGAGGGAGATTGGAGAGATAGGAAAAGATGGAGGCTGAAATGCGGGAAGCGGCAATCGCCGTAGGACCCCCGTTATATGATGATGATAAAGCATTCGATGAAGTACGACATAAACGATTAATGAATGTCCTAAAATCAAAGAAGATTGACTACAACGACCTCTATACCAAATTTATACTATAAACAGCAAGCAAAAGTACGTGTTAACGAATAGCTGTCAGAAGAAATTAAAATTAGACGTGAAGTGAAGAGATCCTGAAAAACGCTTTTGAGGGTGAAACAACTGGAATAAAGGTAAATGAAGTTCCCATTAACAACAATAGATATGCGGATGATACTGTGATCTTAGCCGAAAATATTGAAGATCTTCAGAGATTGGTAGCGGAGTATGAAAAAGAGTACGGTCTAACAATGAATCTAAAGTAGACGAAATTTATGAGAATATCAAAAACTCAAAGAAATAACGAGAATCTTCTAATAAATATACCCAACGTCAAACAAGTGGACAAATATGCATATCTGAGAATAATAATGACCTCCACAAATGATTACATTCAGGAAATCAAAATCAGAATGGAAAAGGCTAGAGCAAATTTAAAAAAAAATGAGAAGAGTGCTATATACAAGGGATTTAAAATTGGAACTAAGAGTTAGGTTGGCGAGGTGCTATGTTTTTTCGACTTTGTTTTATGGAATGAAATCTTGGACCTTGAATGCGACATAAATAAAAAAAACTGAAATTATTCGAGCTATTGGTTTATAGAAGAATTATGAAAATATTGTGGACAGAACACGTCACAAACAAAGGTTCTGAGAAGAATGAATAAAGAAATAGAAATTTTAAATACAAATAAATCAAGATCATTGGAATATCGCGGACATATTACACGTGGAGAAAAATACACGTTGCTCCAACTGATTATGTAGGAAAAGATCCAAAAAAAGAGAAGCATAGGGAGGCGTAGAATGTCATTGCTGCGCAACCACAAAAGTCCGAATAGCGATGATGATTGACGACCTCCGCTGCGGAGATGGCATTTGAAGACGAAGAAGAAGCTGCAACAAACATCTCTCTTGTCCCAGGACCCTTAAGCTAGCGGGGACACATGAGCGGAATCCAATTTAACCTACGTAATATTTTTTCACCCATTTTTCACTAATTTATTACCACCCTAATAATTTTTCACCACCAAACCAACCTTAAGGGGAGCGATTCTGCTGGCTTAAGGTTCAAGCTAGCAGAATTAAAAAAAAAAAATTTTTCTTGATGGCATATTTTTTCACCCATTTTTCACTAATTTATTACCACCCTAATAATTTTTCACCACCAAACCAACGTTAAGGGGAGCGATTCTGCTGGCTTAAGGTTCAAGCTAGCAGAATTCAAAAAAAAAACTTTTTGTTGATGGCATGTTTTTTCACCCATTTTTCACTAATTTATTAACACCTTAATATTTTTTCACCACCAAACCAACCTTAAGGGGAGCGATTCTGCTGGCTTAAGGTTCAAGCTAGCAGAATTCAAAAAAAAAACTTTTTGTTGATGGCATATTTTTCACCCATTTTTCACTAATTTATTACCACCCTAATAATTTTTCACCACCAAACCAACCTTAAGGGGAGCGATTCTGCTGGCTTAAGGTTCAAGCTAGCAGAATTCAAAAAAAAAACTTTTTGTTGATGGCATATTTTTTCACCCATTTTTCACTAATTTATTACCACTCTAATAATTTTTCACCACCACACCACCCTTAATGGGAGCGATTCTGCTGGCTTAAGGTTCAAGCTAGCAGAATTCAAAAAAAAAAACTTTTTCTTGATGGCATATTTTTTCACCCATTTTTCACTAATTTATTACCACCCTAATAATTTTTCACCACCAAACCAACGTTAAGGGGAGCGATTCTGCTGGCTTAAGGTTCAAGCTAGCAGATTTAAAAAAAAAAACTGTTTGTTGATGGCATGTTTTTTCACCCATTTTTCACTAATTTATTACCATCATAATATTTTTTCACCATCAAACCACCCTTAAGGGGAGCGATTTTGCTGGCTTACGCTTCCAACTAGCAGAATTAAAATAAATATGTACGACATACCATAGTGTTTTGATAGGTTTTTACGAATTTATTACCACCCTAGCAATTTTTCACCCCTTAACTACCCCTTGTGAAACGTCAATAATTGTGATAGATTAAAATTAAAGGAGAATTTGTTTTTCAAATTTACTCTCCTCTACTTATAACTGAAATAAAAAAGTGTTTAGTTAAGATTTTACTAAACTTTGACCATCCTGATAATTTGGCTCCCATAAACCTATTCGGAAACTTGTCTGCTAGCTCAATATTCGAACCAGCGATATTAGAAAAAAACGTATTTTTGAAATATTATAGTATTCTATACCAACTTAGTAATTTTTTATCCCTCGCCTAACCCTTGTTGGAAGTTAATAATTCTGCTATTGAAAAAGTATTGTTTTATAATTTTACTCTTTTCTGTGGCAAATAGATTTTTGTCTACAATTCTACCATCTAAACATTTACGCTAGTTAAATACAAAGCAAATTTTTTCGTAAATATGAGATACGATAGTATTGTGCTAGATTTGTACTAATATATTAGCATCCTAGTAATTTTTTACCCTTTAACTACCCTCCCAATCCGGGATCAATAATTCTGCTAGGTTAAAATTTAAGGTGATAAAAAATCTATTTCTATAATTTAACTGTATTCTACTTTTAAGTGATTTTATAAATTGCTTGCCAGGTTTTTACTGAATTTGATCCACCCTTATAATTTTTGACCCCCTGAGCCTCAGTTAACGGGAAACATTCAAAAAGCTACACATTGAGGCTAGGTGAATAAAAAAACTTTTTTTGGAAACACAAGAGTGCTCTCCTAGATTTTTACTATATTTTTACCAACCTAGTCATGTTTTTCTCAACTACTCTAATTGAAAAACATTTTTAAATCTTATTCTATGCTAACAATTTTTTATTTTTTTAGTGTTTAAATATTGAAAATACTTTATTCCAAAAAACTATAAATTTGAACCCTTTATGAATATAAAATAACTGAAATCGAGTTGAGTTTTAGTCAATACAATGGAATTTTTATATTTCACAGAATAAATTACCAGGTAATTCAAACTAACATTCCAGGTATTACCAGGTAATAAACATTCAAAATAACATAACACACAAATTGAAATAATTTTATTACGTCTATTATATTATTTAACTAATTGAAAAGAAGGGTCGGGACCGTGCGTATCTATTGTTAAGAGATTAAAAGATTTGTATTCAGTAGGTACATGAAAATTTGAAAAATAATTTAGGTATTTAATATTATTCAAATAAGAAGAGTATTAACGATTGGTCAAAACATATTTTTAAGATTATGTGTACCTATAGCACAAAGAATTTATCTTGGAAAACATTTTAGGATATAAATATTTTAAGTAGGTATATTCAAATAAATCGAAAATTACCGGTTGGTCAGAACAGCTGTTATAGATTATTTGCGTAGTAAATTAAATTTAAAATAGCAGCATTTTAAAAATTTAAAGATATTTGTATTTTTTTAATTCTTTCATTCGAATTTTCATTCATTGTCAGTTGAATATAACTAGAAATTAAAGGGTATTTCAAAAAATATTAACCTGTTTATTTTGTTTATGGAAATGTTTAGAAGAATCGACCAAGGAGAGATCTGGTTTCTCGGGACAGTTCACATACTCATAAATTGGGTTTTTTCTAATGTTTAGGATAGTACTTACTCTGCATCTTTTTATTATTAATTTTTTATATTAATAATTCTATATCAATTATTTATAGGTAAATGTTCGCTTACGATATTCCGTCTTTCTTTACTGTTTTTATGAATTAATTTACGAATTAATTCTAACCTTCATACCGTCTTTTATGTGTTTTTTATTTAATATATTGTTTAAAACTAAGTCTAACTTTCCACGGTACCATCGATTCATCTAGTGGTAATTCTTTTACTGGATAATACAGAGCAGTCATTTTATAATTAAAAAGTATATGACTGTTGTTATTCTATAAAACCGATCTACAGAAATAACATTAGGTCTCATTGGATTATGGATGAAGTGTAAGCACCCTAAAATTTAAAGAACAAGATCTCTGCCGAAAAACTTAACATAACACTTTTTTATTTCAGTTATAAGTAGCGAAGAGTAACATTGTAAAAGAATATTTTTCACCTTAAAGTTTAACAGAATTATTGACTTCCCATAGGAGGCAGTTGAGGGGTGAATAATTGCTAGTGTGGAAATAAATTCGCAAAAACCTAGCCAAACACTGTGATATTAAAAAAAAAAAATTTTTTTGATTTTGCTGGTTTAAATATGGAGCTAGCAGGAACATTTTTAAATAAGATTAGTTTAGAAGTGCAAAATTATTAGGATGGTCAAAGTATAGTAAAAACTTAACAAACCACTTTTTTTATTTCAGTTATAAGTAGAAAAGAGGAAAAAATGTCTTCGTAAATTTTAATCTAACACAATTATTGACTTTTCACAAGGGGTAGTTAAGGGGTGAAAAATTACTCGGGTTGTAATACATTTGTAAAAACCTAGCAGAACAATATGGTATATGGTATGGCATGGTATAACCGTAAGCCAACAGAATCGCTCCCCTTAAGGGTGGTTTGATTCTGAACAAATATTAGGATTGTAATTATTTAGTGAAAAATGGGAGAAAAAATATGTCATCAACAAAAAGTTTTTTTTTTTAATTTTACTAACTTGAACCTTACGCCACCAGAATCGCTCCCCTTACGGTTGGTTTGGTGGTGAAAAATTATTAGGGTGGTAATAAATTAGTGAAAAATGGGTGAAAAAATATGCCATCAACAAAAAGTTTATTTTTTGAATTCTGCTAGCTTGAACCTTAAGCCAGCAGAATCGCTCCCATTAAGGGTGGTTTCGAAGTGAAAAATTATTAGGGTGGTAATAAATTAGTGAAAAATGGGTAAAAAAATATGCTATCAACAAAAAGTTTTTTTTTTAATTCTGCTAGCTTGAACCTTAAGCCAGCAAAATCGCTCCCATTAAGGGTGGTTTGGTGGTGAAAAATTATTAGGGTGGTAATAAATTAGTGAAAAATGGGTGAAAAAATATGCCATCAACAAAAAGTTTTTTTTTTGAATTCTGCTAGCATGAACCTTAAGCCAGCAGAATCGCTCCCCTTAAGGTTGGTTTGGTGGTGAAAAATTATTAGGGTGGTAATAAATTAGTGAAAAATGGGTGAAAAAATATGCCATCAACAAAAAGTTTTTTTTTGAATTCTGCTAGCTTGAACCTTAAGCCAGCAGAATCGCTCCCCTTAAGGTTGGTTTGGTGGTGAAAAATTATTAGGGTGGTAATAAATTAGTGAAAAATGGGTGAAAAAATATGCCATCAACAAAAAGTTTTTTTTCCAAATTCTGCTAGCTTAAACCTTAAGCCTTAAACCTTAAGCCAGCAGAATCGCTCCCCTTAAGGTTGGTTTGGTGGTGAAAAATTATTAGGGTGGTAATAAATTAGTGAAAAATGGGTGAAAAAATATTACGTAGGTTAAAATGGATTCCGCTCATGTGTCCCCGCTAGCTTAAGGGTGCTTCTTGTCCCCAAGGTCTTTCACAAGTTAAATTAAGAGACGCTTATATTTATTTTTACACTTTCCACAGATCAGATTCTGTATAACCTTCAAGAATATTTTGTGACTCAATAAATTTTAATACTTTCATATGTGTTATCCAATTTTATATTGTTATCATTCACAAGTTTAGAATATCTATTTACATTTCCCTTGGATCACAAGGTTTCCTTTACTTCACATAATTTATTGCATGTTTAACTTCTGTGCTCAGGACTAGATGTCCTTTCATTTCATACGTTGGTATCTATTGCAATTCCTGTCTATTAGTATATATTAATGCCTTGTATTTGTTCGCCTTTTTTATAATTATTCCTCCGTTAAGGTCAATTAGAATGAGCATTATTGATTATCCTTTTATTCGACTCGGACTATTGTTATAAACTATATATTTTAACTAACTCTTACCAGAAATTTCGAAGATCGAACTTTTAATCAATCCTTGTAACGTTATTCAACAATACCTATAAATATTAACTCAGAAACAACCCCTAACAGAGAAAAACAAATAAAGGTTGTGTTAAAGCCCAACTAGAGCCATAATATTTATTGTACATAGAAACCTTTTCATTATAACAAGATTGCGTGCAGACCATAAGTGGCAATCCTTTTTAAGGTCCTTCATTACGGATTTTCCTAAATTATTCAACAAGCAACTTCAATTATTTATTGATCTTGCCTCGGTAAATCGTAGGTCGTAACGTTAAGTGCTTTAATGAAGTAATTGCTTTCATAATTTTTATGGTCTGGTGATTTGCGGGATTATAGGAGAACTTTTTTGTCTACGGGCATATAAAAACCCTGCTGCTGAAAGGATTATGCTAATGTTTGAGTGGTTTTATTGTTACTTATGAACTTGACTATGACTTCCTGAACAAGGTTTTTGATGGTATAAATTTATTAGTATAATTGAGCAGAAAAATAATTTTATAAGAGTAGTTACTGAAACATTTATTTTTTTATCTATTTTAACAGGTTAAGTGCCACCATATTAAAAAATTTACGGTCTCCATTGGCCAATCCCTTTTTTTTGAAAAAGTATTTTTATTACTTTCTTTAACTTTCACTCCAAAACTAACACTCTATAATGCGAATTTTGGTCAAAATTTCATTTTACAAAATGTAAGTCCACGTTGAAGTTTCGCGGCCACCAGCAAGACTTTTTTCACAAAATGCCAGTGTGAGTTCAACGTGAAGTGACGCCTTGACTTGTCTATTCCTGTTGATAACGTATCGGCAAATCAAACAAGCGAAGGCGCGGGACCGTGGCTTGCGGTATTTCTTGTCAGTACTTGATAAGAGCGATACAATGCAGTCGTACGAGAAAGAGCAACAAAAAATATTGGCAAGAAATTCTGTCAGATGAAGAGTTGGATGAGTTTGGCGACACGTATCTTTCGGACGAGTACCAATAAACTGATTCTAGTGATAGTGAAAATGAATCGAGTGCTCCAAAAAGAAAACGAGTGGCCGGAAATACCAAACCGTTGGGACAAGATGTATCGGCGTCCACCAGTAAAGGAAAAGAAAATACGAGTATCGGAGAACATGTTGATGCTGCTATAGAATCTGTCATTGCCCAACATTCTAAAGTCTCTGAGGAGGAATTTTTGAAGGACCAATAGTATCCAATGAAATTAATGCAGCTATAATCTGGGGGCCGGTTAACAGCGAAAATTTACAGAAATGTACATTTGACGACTATGATTCTGCAGGTTTTTATACACAATTATACGAAAACTTCTACAACAAATCGCCCATTCAATTCTACGAATATTTTGTAGACGATGAACTTTTATCCATGATGGTAAAAATGTCTAATTTATTTTCTTCAACTGATTTTGATTTTCTTTTAATTTTTAGGTTACAGAAACAAATCGTTATGCCCTGCAGTGTCAGGAAAAAAATCAGAAAAAAATTGCACGTATTACCGCGTGACACAACATTGACGTCGCCAAGATAAAACGATTGATGGGTATAGTTATATGGATGGGATTATGTCATTTTCCATCTTTTCAATCCTACTGGTCAAATAATGATCTTTTTGTGAATAATATCAAAAAAGTAATGTCAAGGAATCGCTTCCAGTTATTGTGGAAAATGCTGCACTTCAATGACAATTCAGTAACAACAGATGACCGTTTGCAGAAGATTGTTCCTTTGTTTAGCAGACTGAAGGATAAATTCAAGGCCGCCGTCATTCCAAAGAAAAACTTGTGCATTGACGAAACTTTAGTGCCTTTTCAAGGGCGCCAACAAGAGGCACAAATTTGGGATAAAATTATTCAAACTTTGTCTGGAAGGTGGTTATACCTACGATTTTAACGTATATTGTGGAAAAGAACATGCTGAAGGTAGTAGCGTACCAACAAATGTAGTGATGAAACTTATGGATGGACTGCTTGACAAAGGACGAACACTTGCGATTGATAACTACTACAGTTCTGTCACACTTGCACATGAACTCCTACTCCGAAAAACTTATATGATTGGTACGCTGCGTGCAAACCGCAAATATAATCCCAATAACGTCATTTCCAAAAAAATAAAAGTAGGCGAATATGTAGCTGAACAAAGTAATTCGGGCATCGTTGTTCAGAAGTGGAAGGACAAGCGAGATGTGCTGATGATTAGTACCAAATTCGCAGACGAAATGGTGACAATGCAGAAGGCACGCGGTGATGTTGTAAAGCCAAAGAATGTTATCGAATATACTAAATTCAAAAGCTTCATTGATCTATCAGATCAAATGAAAAGCTATAATTCGCCATTACGTAAAAGACTAAAATGGTACAGAAAATATCAATGGAGCTCTTAACTGGAACAGCACTTATGCCTATGTCGCCCATCAAAGCATTGCCAATGAAAGCATGACGATTACCAAATTTAAGAAAGAGGTAATTCGGGGTCTATTAGGGGATTTTATTGTCACACCAGTCATTATGGAAAATAGTCACAAACTTATCGATGTTGGCCGTGCAGGCAGAAGACGATGTACTGCGTGTTACGCAAATATGGCAGAAGAGGAAGGAAGGCAAGTAACACAGAGGAAAGCAACCAACACCACATTGACATGTGGTGGCTGTAAAAAATTCTATTGTCTTGACTGTTTTTTGGTCACACATTCCATAACAAAAAATTAAATTATTACTTTAGATACAATTTTGATATAACGTTATTACGTTTGTTTTATGAGAATAGAGCTTAATTTGCCCAAAATGTGTTCTTACTATGAATATATAACAAAAATATGTATCAGTACGCAACTGTTATTTATACATATTATGGGCCATGTGAGTCCTCGTTGACATCTCAGAGGCACAGGCCAAATATAGTTTATAGACCATCTGGCCAGGCTCGAAATGTCCCCGTGTATTTTAAATGAGTTCGAGAAGCCGCTGTTGAGAGACACACAGCATTTTCTGACGAACTAGTGTGTGGGTTCACGTTGGCATCACGTGGCCCGTATATACTTTTATGTGAGAGTCCGTGTTGACCTTTCATGGAACTTAACCTGTTAAGTCCTCTTTATAATACATTAAAAATTTTGTGCTTTATTTGTAATTAGTTGTTGATCTTTTCACACTTTTCTGTTATGCAATCTTCTAGAGGGAATGTGTTCCAATCCTAGTCCAGTTAACACAAAAATAAAAAGCCTAAAGTAGTAGTTTAAAATGATAAATGAATCTGTTACTTAGACTAAAAGAAGCTTTGAAGTACTATACTGTACAGTAGAGCATTGAGATCTCGGAAGCGCTGAAGAAGACATCAGAGAGAATAATCGATGCAGTTAACTTAGAAGCTCGTTGAGTTTATATTAATTCATGAATTAGTAAAATTAGTAGTAGGTTAGGAAGGGGAGAACTGTTAATTAGAGAGAGAACTGGAGAATTATATCTGTGTTTTTAAATTTGTTAATCTCCATAGATTCTTAAGATAGCTTAAGGTCTTTATTTTGAATGTGAAGAATTTGAAATTTGTCAATAAAAGAATGATTATAATCTAGAAGGAGAAGGGCGTATGTAGAATCTGTTTTTCTATTATTGAAAGCCCTTTTATGTTCTGCTATTCGTTTATTAAAATTTCTACCTG
The DNA here is from genome assembly GCA_918026665.1 of Diabrotica balteata. Classification (NCBI taxonomy): domain Eukaryota; kingdom Metazoa; phylum Arthropoda; class Insecta; order Coleoptera; family Chrysomelidae; genus Diabrotica; species Diabrotica balteata. The sequence continues at coordinate 37,883,089 of OU898276.1, forward strand.
TTTGATAGATGTAGGTTTTTGGGCAGTCGTCACATCTAAGTTTGTATACACTATTGTGTAAGTGCTTTTTCTTTTGGCTCATGTTGTTTTTATTATGTTTGCCCAAGTTATTGTTTGTTCTGAAAGCTGGTGTTATTCCTTTTTTTTTAATATATTTGGCTATTTTTGTTGATATTTTGCCTGTATATGTAATTGAGCAGATGGTACTAGGTTTTTTCTCTGGTGGTGAAAATACTAATTTCAGGGCTGTCTTGTGTAGTTTTTGTTTTAAAATTTTATTAATTGTTTGTTCGTTGTATCCATTGTTTACTACTATATGCTTAATGATATTTAATTTTGTCTCAAAGTTGTATTTTGACATCGGAATTTCTGTTAATCTATGTAATATACTAGTATAGGTTGCCTGTTGTTGTGTGAGATAGGATAAAGAATTGTTTATAGTCGTGTCAGTAGGGGTAGGTTTATGAAATATGAAGAAGTTATGTTTGTTTCTAAGTCTGATAATTTTTAAATCTAAAAAATTTATGAATTGATTTTGTTCTGTTTTTATTATTAATTCAATATGTCTATAAAGTGAATTAATATAAGATGAAAATTGGTCGAGTTGCCTGTTAGTTTCTGTGAAACATACCAGTAAGTCCTCTACGTATCTCCACCAATATAAAAACTGTTTGAATATGGGATGTTTTAAAATCTTTGTCTTTAGATGATCCATAAACCATATATACAAATAACAGTGCAGGACTTATAATGGGCAATCCTCTGAGCTCATTGCTATCAGATATTTTTATCGATCATCTAGAGACAAAGATTTCAAAACATTCCATATTTAATAATCCCAGAATTAAATAATATCTCTAAATATTTACCAGAAAATTAAACAAAAAAAAACATGTGCATGAAAAATCTTAAAAAAATTTAATGCTTTCTAATAAAAATATTTTTATATATTTTGTGGTGGCATAACTATACAACCATGACAGTTTTCTGATGCACAATTATCTATGAGTGAAACGTGGAAAGTTCATTTGGCAAACTCCCAACGATTGACTATGTATTTTTTTATTGTCATTGCAAAAGCCAAAAGCACGGGAAATATTAAACGTCTAAGGAATTAAGACATCCTTTCTTTTGTATTTTTCCTTAATGATAGTTGCCTCAATGATAATATTCATCAGCCTTTTCACAGTCAGTCTCGTTCCATTGCACAGTCGAGGTTGATTAATGTAACGAAGCAAAATGACAACTAACTGGGCTTACTTTTAATTGTAAACATTGGATAAGAGTAAAGGTTATTCTAATTAATTTAAAAACTCTGTAGGATAGTTGAATACATCATCCTGATTTATAACTGTGTCAACTAATTTAAACGAAGACAACTTTTTTGGAAAAGTATCAAAGTAGTATATTCAACCAAATATTCATATAAAATTTCATATAAATCGGTCAAGACGTTTCGAAGGAGTATGACAACTAACTCTGTAATACTAATAGGACTATAAAAAATAGGTATTGGTAATAGAATTGTAAAAATTAATGATTGTATATATCGTTGCATAGTAATAAAGAATTGTACTGTTGCATTATTTTCATCATCAGCAACCTGTATGCGTCCACTGTTATATACAAAGATCTCCTTCAGCTCTTTCTATCTGTATCTGTCCTGTGCGGCTTGCATCCAGCTATTGCTAACACGCTTCAGGTCGTCAGTCCATCTAGTTGGTGGGCGTCTCCTGCTTCGTATTGCTTCTTGTCTTGGTCTCCACTCTAAAATACGTTTTGTTCATTGGTTGTCTGTAAAATGTCTGGTTATCTCTGCCCAACCGAACTTCATGTCATAGGTACTTATAAAATGTAGTCTGCACAATATCCCTTCCATCAACAGCAATATTTTGATTTAGCACCAGATTAGTCATTATTTGTGTTTTGCTTATGTTAATATTTACTCCAACCTCCAAGGAAGCATGCTATAATTTTTCAAATACCTAATCAGTATAATCATACTAAAATTAACACATTACTTTAGTCAGTCTTGATTTTCACAATAATTATTCTGCAAAACTAACCTGTTGCCTATTTTTTTTTGCTACCATGACTGTTATTTTTATTCCAGGATTATCAATTTTTATTTGTTTGTACATGTTTATAATGTATTGTTTTTCATTTAATGATAAATTACCCAAATCTACTCGGCGTTTTTCAGTTGAAGAATGATAATTACCACTAGTACTTGGCATTGAATCCATATTGTTATCTTAATAACACTTATCTTAATAATACGCCACTGAATAGTTCTGAAAAGAACTGTTTTTTATATAAATGCAAACGAAAAATCTAAAAATTAAACGAATGACGCAGAAAATAAAAAAAATTCGTCGATACATTTTAAATTATCATAAATGTCATTAGTGTCAAAATGTCATAATTTAGTGTAGTAAACTTGCCTGCGATTGGACCAATTACAAACAAACATTACGGCGCGGTAAGTTTGAATTACTCCTTCTGGTTAAAAAACAAACCATAGTTAAATTTTTGGTCAATTATGTATCAATAATTAAAAGAACTTGGAGGAATGCAAAATGACGTGTTTTAATGAATTTTTAAAAATAAAACAGATAAATGTTTAAAACAATATACCGATATAGTAACTGCCGAATTATAAAATTGAATTTTTTGCAGCACTCAACTGCAACCAATAAAATTAAATCTGTTTTATACCAACACGTTTTAATTTTTATTTGTTATAGGCTTATAACTTTTTTTTGTACATAAAGCAAAATTTAATTGAAAAATCAATTTTGAGTGTCACCAATACACCACATTTCATTGTTCCATCCTATTTTATTACTTTTAATTAATTTTTGGTGTAGAATTTCCCATATTTTAGCGGTTTGCATCATTGGTCCGAACAAATAGAGGGAAGTCGTTTACAAAATTTGTGTAGATGTAAATGGCAAGGCAAATAAAATTAATTTAATTTGTTACTGGTGTTTGCATTGAAAATGAGAATTATATCCCCTTATAAATCAACATCATGTTTTCCAAATAAAAAGATCAATCATGGGATTAGCAGTGAGTGATTGGAGTATATTGTCGATTTTTAACATGTTTACGATACCATTTCATTCTGTATAAATTATTATGATATTATATTCTGGAAAATATTTAATCTGTTAAACGGTTTTTATAAAATTATATTAAAAAGTACCATAAAAAACTGAAAATACTATCTACTTGTAAAGGGTGTTTTTTTTAAGGTATAGAAATATAAGTTGGTAACGCTTTTTTAACTGTTGGCCACAATGGCTTAATACAATACGTAAGAAGAAATTGGACAAATTTGTACATAATGTAAATATGCTGTAGAATATTAAGTTTATCAATAAGATTAGGTTTGATATTAATATTGAATTGTATTTGTATTATAATGTATTGTCATCCTACACCACTATGTGCTATAGGTTTTTTTTTTATAAACTACTGACTGTTCATTTTAATTTTACTCTATTAAACTTTAATATACATATAATGAGTAAATCTTAATAAAAATGTCTTTTAGTAAACAATTCCTTAAGAGTATAATTAATTAAGATTAGGTCACAAAATTATTATTTTTTCTATCATATTTTCCAACTTATTCGGCAATCTGCTCTAAATGAGATCACTTAATATGACAAAAAGTAACTTTCCGCCCTATGCCTAAGAGCATGCTTTGTATCAAAACAACATCTCAACGGTCTAATTGCGACACTTCTCATTTTCTTTTGGTATAAATTAAACAAAATGGGCGATAATGAAGAGGACAAGAACACGGATATTGTTATGAGCTTTTCAGACTTTTAATGTTGCCGCTTTGTCTCGAAACTTTTCCTAAAGGTCCCACAATGTTCTTGATTTTATTGCTTGAGGGTGTTTAAGAAACTTTCTAGATGTAGATGAAAACGGGCAAGATAGCTCGAATTGTTCGTGTCAATATGCTTGTGTTTGAATAACTGAATAATGGTGCGGATATTTTTGAAGTTAAATACAAAAAGCAAAGTGCAACTAATTTAGCCTCTATTCACGAAAGAAAAATAAAAAGTCTCAATGGGGACATATTTCAGAATAAGTTTTAACTGCTTGTGCCATTTACTTCAAAATATCCAGAAAAATAAGACAAAATTTTACTCAAAATAAAAATCATTGTTTTCTAAAACTATTAATGTTTTCAAAAATAGTGATATGTTTTTGTGCACACTCATGAGAAATGAAAAAATAAAAAAGAAAAGTATTTTTACCGTGTGTAAAAATTAATTTCTAGCTGATTACTTTGGGTTTACAAAGCCATCCTCGAAGCTATGATCAAAGTTTTATAAAATACCACTACTAAAAAGCCGTGTTGAAAAAATCATAGTGATGAAAAAATATAAAAATTTTTCTTTAAAAGAAAAAAACTTTAAAATCTTAAAAAGTTCTTTGAAAAAAAAAACATATAAAAGACCTATTCTTGGAGAACTGGTTAGTAATGTTTCTTTTTGAATGAATATCGTTGTACAATTTTCATAAGTGTAATATTAATAGATAAGCTTTCCAATACCTGCGTTAGTCTACATAGAAGTATTGTATTCGTCAAGTCCACAAATCATTTTTTTTATTGTTACATTGTGTCTCAGTCAAAACTCCGATAGAGAAGCCACTGAATATCACTTGAACTTATACATTGGCATACATAATATTTACAAGAAAGCTACAATAAAAATACAAATACATGCGAAAAGCAAAGCTATACCAATCAACAGAGGAGTTCGCCAGCGAGATGTGATCTTACCAAAGCTATTCACACTTGGACCGGAAAACGTGTTCAAAGACATTAACTGGGCAAATAAAGAAATAAATGGTAATGGAAGAAAACTGAGTCATTTAAGATACACTGATGACATTGTCATATTCGCTACAAGTTTCGAAAAACTACAAACCATGATGACGCAACTATTTTAAGCTTCGGAAAAAGTAGGTCTTAAGATGAATTTGGAAAAAACAAAAATAATGACAAATACACCGAACATTAGAGAAATAACAAAATCAAACTGCCGAAATTACCAGAAGAATAAGAAGCTGAGTTTGATCTTGAAAAGCAATAAAATAGAACAATATTTGAAAACCAGAATTAACGATCAGTGTATCCTTCCTATACTTACGTATGGCTTACAGACGGGGTCACTCACCAAGTCTAACATGGATAAAATAGGAAAATCAGGAAGAGCGATGGAAAGATCAATGCTCGGGGTAAGACTTATAGACAAAAAAGAACAAACAAATGGATTAGAAGCAAAACGAAAGAAAAAGACGCAGAAGAACATACTGCCAAATTAAAATGGAGCTTCGCAGGACACAATGACCGACTGAAGGATAAGAAATGGAACCATGAAATACAACATTGGAGACCATGGTTAGAAAAGAGAAGCAAAAGAAGACCACACATGAGATGGGCGGATGATATTAAGAAAATCGAAGGATACAACTGGAAGCAAGTGGGAGAAAATAGAAGACACGGGATTGATTTGGACTAGGCCTATGTCTAAAGTTGAATTACTTAAGGCTAAAGAAGAAAAAGAAGAAGTTACATTGTCTGTACGTCACTGAGTCAATTAAGGTGAGTTAGTTAACATTAAGTAACGGTTCTCTACATATTATTGTGGTAGGTCTTCTGGCCATACTCTTTTTAGCCTTCTTTCGGCAAGTGGTTGGGTGAATAAATTGTTTATCAGTTTCTTGTCCATTTTTTAAAAGAGTACTCGAAGAGATCGTATTTGCTACTGAGGATTAAGTATCCTACATATTTTCCGGTGATTGTTTGGAAATATAATAAATGGAAAAATACAAGATAATGTAGGACATCTAATTACCCAAAGGTCAAAGTGGAGTTACACCTGGTAGATCTTGTACTGATAACTTGTTTATACTCCAACAATAAATAGAAAGAATAATAGTGGTTGGTCAATTGTGACAAGCCTTACAACAACGGCCTTAGTCAATACCTTTTAGGAATAATCACAGAAGTATACAGGGAAAGAATCGCAGCATATCCAGGTGCTGATATTGCATCCGATCGTAATCCGCTAATAGCAGATGTGAGGTTAAAACTAGCAAAAATGAAGAGAACAAATACAAATATCAGCACACCCATAAATACAAGAGAACTGATGAGAGACGAAAATCTAAAGAAGAGTTATGCGAATCAAATTGATGAAAGAATGCGAGTAATAGAACAAAATGATGATATCGAAGAGATGGTCAATGATATTAAAGGAACGATTCTGGCAGTAAACAGGGAAGTTAAAACACAGATCAGAAAGAGAAAACATAACGAATGGATGACGGACGAAATTATGGATCTAATGGAAAAGCGAAGGCAACATAAACAACAACGTAATCAAGACAAATACAAACAGATACACAAAGAAATCGGTCAGAAAATTAAGAAAGCAAAAGAACGTTGGATGGTGGAAAGGTGCAACGAAATAGAACAATTGCAGGAAAAAGGAGACAGTTTTGGACTACATAAGGACTACATAAGACAATATCGAAATCTTGGTAAGGCTGTTCAATAGAATTTATGATGCTGGTTACATTCCGCGAGAATGGCTGCAGTCATCCTTTGTGATGATCCCAAAAACAGCTAATGCCACAAAATGCAATGAACACCGCTTAATCAGTTTAATAAGTCACTTGTTGAAACTCTTCCTTAGGATATTACACTCAAGAATGTACAAGATACTAGAAGAACTTAGCGGGTCAACACAATTCGGTTTTAAGGGAGGACTAGGAACAAGAGAGGCAATTTTATGTTTGAACACCTTAATACAAAACTGCTTAGATCAACGAAAAGATGTCTACCTCACCTTCATCGACTACGAGAAGGCATTTGACAATGTTAAACATGATATCATGATGGAACTACTACATAGGGCCAACATTGACCAGAAGGAGATCAGAATTATTCAGAATCTATACTGGAACCAAATGGCAAAGGTGAGGATTGATCAAGACCAATATACGGATGAATTTGAAATCCGGAAAGGTGTCCGCCAAGGCTGCATACTCTCTCCGATGCTTTTTAATTTATATGTTAAAAATATATTTGCGGAAGCATTAGAAGATACGGAATTAGGCATTAAGGTGAACGGCATACCAATTAGCAACCTACGCTACACGGACGACACAGTGATTATAACTGATAATTTGGAAGATCAGCAGTTATAACTTGATAGGGTGAATACACAATACAGGTAAGCTATGTCACGCCGCCAAGAACAGAATTCTAGTAATGAGATAGTCGCCTACGCACTTTGGTGTATGGCATGTTAAGAAGAAGAATATAGAGATAACACTACTTACCTAAAAATCGTATATAGACTATGAGAGCCAATAAAAGTAACTAAAGGACTAAGACACGGATGCTGTATGTTACCCTTACTGTTTAATTTATATATTGAGGCAGCCCTCCAAAATTAGAAAAACCACTGCCAGGGAATGGGAATTCTCATTGGAAATAACGTAGTGTTCCCCCTGAACTTGGCGGATGCCTAAGTCGTCTTAGCTTAAGATTATTATGATCTAGAATTTATGATAAAGCGTCTATATAGAGAATATGTAAAATGGGGGTTACAAGTCAGCATGAAGAAAATATAATATTTAGTTAACAATTTAGATGCAATATTTAAAGTGTTAATAGATGAGATTAAAAATTAAAAATTAAAAACTGGAAAAAAAGCACTAAACAGGTCAGAATGGAGAAGAATCCTTGAACAGGTCAAGACCCAAAAAGGGTTGTTGAGCCAGTGATGATGATGATAATAGATGAGGTCGTGAAAATCAAACAAGTGGGAAAATTTAAATATTTTTAGGTGTACTCATTGATAAGAACGGCTTGGGAGAAACCGAAATTAAACTTTGAATTAATCAGAGGTAATATTGTAGGATGTGTCTAAACTCCTTATGGTGGAAACGTAACATTTCCAGAAGCAACAAAAAAGAATAGGGCAAACCATGGTTGAATCAGTTCTTTTTTATGGCTCTGAAGTATGGACAATTAATTCAGACCTAAAGAGAAGATTGTTGGCAGGATTATTTAAGAAAAAGTGCTAGAACATCAACGCTGGAAAGGAAGACCAACGAATCTATAAGAAATAACATGAATGCTACAGAAACGGTCATCGACAGAATAGATAGAGGAGGTTTAAAATGGTTTGGACACCTATTGAGAATGCCTGACGAATGTTGGGCCCAAAAGCTTCACAGATGGAAGCCCACTGGAAGAAGAAAAAGAGGTAGAGAAGGAATTAGAAGAGCGATGGAATTGAAAGATTTGGAAAACGAGCATGCCTTGGGCCGGGAGAATGACGGAGGAAAAACGGACATACGGCGATAGCCTTCTCCAAATTTTTATATATTTATATATTAATAAAATTAAGCAATAATGTAATAAGAAAATACCTTTACCAAGATATATAAGGCAATCATATACAAATATAGTCTGGCGTATCTCGAGATATCATAGGAAAGATAATGAACAAAAATTATAGGAAATACAAAAGATAGCAAAAATTACTTAACTCTAAATATACAAAAAAACAAAAAGGTTACAGGAATGAAAACATAAACCAAACCGCACTTGGTTAAGTCAATTAACTATCTCGCACTATTATTTAATAAAAAACTGAGACTTGTATGTTCATAGGTAATATTTATAGAAATTTCTTGAATGGTTCAATTACATTCAAAAATCGGCAATCTACAGATGAAGATATAGATGATACGTCCAGATAATGGCAGGTGATATGGTACCATACCATATTACTCGCCCAGATAATTGTAGATAAAGCTTACTTACAGTAGATCTTGACGAAGGCAGCTTAATTAACTAAATTTAATACTTTTCTGGTGCTAAAAACTGAATTTAATAACCATTAAAGGTAGTGTAGAACTATATATAATTTAATATAGTCTAAGGAAAGAAAACTCAAATATGAAGTATACACACACTTAGAAGATAATTCACAGCGACGATAAGATAAGAAATATCGTGAGTAAAGCGCATCACGAGATATCACTTCACTCAACAAGAGCCCACCGAGAAGTAAATTGGTTCCACTCAAAATTTCACCAACTGTCCCTAAAAAAGGAAGAAGAAAATATTCCCCCACTCAAGAATGATAGAACAGGTGTATGTGTTTCTCAGAAGGTAAGGCCTTAACGACTATTGGAAAGTTTGAGGTAAAATAATCGGTATTAACGATTGGACATAAGAAACAGACAATACTTGGGATTAAGTTACTGTCAAAAGATATGGGCCTTCGACGAAAATTACCAATTTATGAAAAGGAAACTGCATACCGGAAAGCATTTGTTCTTTTCATACAGAGTATTAAGACGAAAGGATTAAAAACCTTTCTTGATTAGGGAATTCCATTTTAGCTTGGTATCTACAATATTATTTCCTATCGTAAACACGGGGATTAATAATCATCGGCGTATCGCACGGAGGTAAAAGGAATTAAAAATAATTTGATATATTAATAATAAAAAAAATGTTACAAGATAAAAGGGACAAACTTTTTACATCTTTTTGGGGTCCGAAAATTGACATTCTTTAGCAAAATTCAGCTTAATCGTTATGTTTTAGAGATCAAATTCCTGATACGATCCCATATAATTTATTTTTTGTCCCTTATTTATAAATATATTCAAATATATTATTTAGTTATGATTTATTTATGGGATATTTGTTTTTTATAAAAATATATAATTCGTAAAATATAAATTTAAAATTTCAATAAGAATGGGCACATACTACGTACAATATTTCAAAAATATTATTCGTTTCATATTTCACCCCTTTTCAACGATATATCTTTTTTATTTTTTATATCTTAATATTATCATGGCATTTCAATTTTTAAGCAGATCTCACAATTTTATATGGTTTTTCTGTACGCAGTTCGTCGTGTTATATGAAGCATGAATATCTCAAGAGAATCTGTTCAACCCCTATCACAGTCGTAACCCCAAGGAAATGGCACTAGATTTATGCATTTCCACTATAAGAATGAAAATGGCAGGAAACAGATATATTGCCGTTTTCCTCTTTTTGATGGCGCGGTCTAAAAAATGTGTTTTTTAAAAACGAGAACACCGACTCTTGCGAAGCAGGAATTGGATTTTTTGGCTATAAAAGCAAATAAACAGCGATGTCACATGTAATAAACTTCACACTTTAAGCTAGAAAATTGGGAGCAGGTAAAGTGAAACAATTTTAGCACGGTAAAGTTAAACTGCTCCCGACAAACAGAACATTTTTTATCGACGCATGTGTTGCTCGATTTACGACTTTAAATGTATTTTGATAAACAATTTTTATTGAAAAGGGGAGAGGCTAGAAGATTTTTTTAGTATGTGGTATTATTCTCCTATTCTTGGATAACAAATGCAACAACTACGAAAACTATCGAGGATTGTGTGTTACCAGTACCTTCAGTATAATATACAGGGTGTTTTAAAAAGGTCTGTTATAAATTAAATGACGCATTACGAGGACAAAAATAAATTGATTGAATCCAACTTACCTTTGTACAAAAGTGTACACAAAAAATGTTGCAGCCCTTTGAAGTTACAAAATAAAAATTGTTTTTTTGCATTATCTCCTAAACTCCTTGACATTTTGTAATAAAAATTGACACGTTACTTTCTTGTTCGAAAAGCTTTTTTAATACAAGAGAAACAACAAAATCTAAGCGCACAGAAAAATTTGAAGGGGGTGTGCAGTCCTAAATACCTCCAAACTTTTGAGTATGTTCAAATCAAATGAATTTTGTGACATTATTAGTTTAACATATTATTTTTTAAATATTTTTGCTTTATCGCTTTTTTCAAAAATGAGTTTTTATCGAGTTACGGCCCTTTTCATTAACTTTTAAAAAATTACATGAAACTAAATAAATGAATGAATTAACAAGTACAAAAAATGTCTATAATCTTTATAAATATGATATTACAATAAATGTTCAAAATGACCCCCATTTTCTTTAATACACATTAGGTAACGTTTTATTAAGAAAAACTGAATGCGCTGAAAAATCATATTTTTTCTGACGAAATTTATTTGCAGCTTCAATTATTCTAACCCTCAATTGTTGTTCGTCCTTTATTGTTACATAAATCATTTTCTCTTTCATAAACCCCCAAAAGCAAAAGTTCATGGGGTTAAGACCTGGACTTCTGGGGGTGGCCAAGAAATAGGTGCGAGTTACAGTACAATGACCGCTACCATCCAGTAAATTCTACCACGTGGATTCTACACGGGACTACCGCTCGATCATTCTGGACTGAATTGCGACGTATTGGACTGCAAGATCAGCAATTATTAAATTATAAAAACACTATGTAAAAATCAATATTTTCAGTCTGATTTAAATTATTGTTGTTAGTAGGTATAGCGTCGCTATGGACCAAAATGGCTAAGGTCACTCGCAATGATTTTTACTAGACACTTGACCGCTATTTCGCATATATCTACACTTCATGCATATTAATCACCGTAGTAGGAACCCGTGGGAAAATTCTTTCACTTTCACCAATCAAATGCACTCTTTTATTTAAATCAAATATCAAATAATATTAAAGTTCGAAAAAACAAAAGATCCCCATGTCAGGATTTGAACCGACGTACTTCTGATCGGCAATCACACACCTTATCTACTAGGCTACGAGTTCTTACTGCAAAACGTTTCTTATTGTGAAGTCTTGGTAAAATATGGGACTCAATGTTTAAGGCCGATCCTCGCGATTCTGGGCATAGGTAAATTCCAATGTAAAAGTTTATATCAAATAACGCAAAAACTATGGCAGATATTGAGATGATTCTTTTTTTATATGGAAGGTCTAAAAAAGTTCTAGTGCACTATTTGGTTGTAAATTAATAAATTGTTTAAACAATATTTTTTTTTCAAATATTTTTGGTTAAAATAAACGTAAAAATTTTTTTTTTGAAATAGGGCACTACAGAATTTTACCCACTTTCCGAATCTGCTTTTATTTTTAACATAAAGTGTAACACAAAGCAGCTATTTGATATAAACTTTTAAAAAATTTCAAATTTCTGCTAAATGCAATTTTCTATCCGTCAGCACAGGGTGTCCTTGTCGGTAGCTTCTGGATTCTCGCCAGGTAGGTAAAACCCTCGGAGGAGGATAAATAAAGTTGAATAACATTATTAGGGCTTATTTCGACTTTTGACAAACCAGTGTGTTTATTGTATTTAAAATAGGAAATTTTATATAAATAAGCAGTAAGTACCTATAATTTTATTAAATTTTTATATGAATAGAAATATTTTCTGTTGATTTTCCATTTTCCTTCTAAATATTTATACTGTTTTTATAATAATACAATTGTTTCAGTATTTGCTTATATAATAATAATTTATTATATAGAAACAGCGTAAAGTTTTGGTCAATCATCCAGTATATTTTTTTTTGTATTTCAATCAGAATTATTATTTTCTTTTCTTCTTTACATGAGCTCAGAGTAATAACCAAATATTTTGCAGTATTTGAATATGAAATTTAATTATTTATATTTATTGCTCAGCAACCTACCAATCGTAAAATCAAATACTGCTCAAAGAAACAATGTACAGTCTCGGAACTGGATTGATACTATGAAGACGACTACGGCAAGAAATAAGGACAAGCGAAAAACATCCAAAACCCAGATGAGAATTACTTGGAATATCAGATCACTCAACTCAAGGGACCAAGAAATAACCCAAGTGTTGAAAGAGAAAGAAATAGACATGTGTGTTCTGCAGCAAATAAAAAATAAAGGAAAAGGTCAATCAAAATTAGGTGAATACATACTAATATACAGTGGAGTAGCAAAAGAAAACAGGGCCAAAGAAGGTGTAGCCTTACTAATACACCAAAGGTATCAAAATTACATCAAAGAGTGTCAATACATATCAGAAAGAATAGTAACATCAAAGATAAGAATGGAGAAGGAAAACCTGAACATTATCGGAGTATACGGCCCAGAAAATAATAAGCCTCAAAGAACAAGGGAAGTGTTTTACGACCAATTACAACAAGTAGTAGATCAAGTCAAAGAAAAGATGATAATTCACAGCTAATTTGATTATAATAATTAAGGAACCTCATTTTTTGCCATGTTAAGCAATGGGATTTGTATTTTTTGTTAAAAAATTTGCACAAACATTGTACCTTTACAGGACCCTCTACGAATTTTCAAAAATGCAGTTCAAATGGTGACTAGGAAGAACCTACAAATCCATACCGAACAAGCAATTTCAAACTAATAAAATTTTCTATATCTCCGGAACTACTCAATGGATTTTGATCATTCTTGTTTTAATTTGTATGTAATTTCTACGTACATTAGGAATTAGTAATTTGTTTATATATTAATTAATTAATAAATAGTCTAGTTTGTTTAAACAATTCGTACAAAACAATTTTCTTCCAAAAATCTATTTTTTTTAATACTAGTATCAATAATAATAGAAACAGTCGCGTTTTTTGCATTAAATTGTCAATAATTAAAAAACAGCTCCAGATTCAAGGCAAGAAACAAGTAGGTTTTTTTCCTAAAGGTCTACAATAACTAAAAAAGTTGTCAGCGACCTGGATTATTGAGTGTCACGAACATGGTCTATTTTTTGCTTATTTCCCTGGAGTATATATTTGATTAACATCTGTGTAATTTCTTTGTCGCTTCCTTGCTGGTTTTGCACATTGCTATGATAGCAATATCTTCGGTAAATATTGCAATTGTATATTTTCTAGGACAATAATACAACACGTATACAAAAGGTAAAGACACTTCTTTGTGGCAGCCCTGCTGTAATATCTGTCAATTCCATGTATGTTTCTTCCTGTTTAATTCTGAAATATCTTTCCAAGATGCAGGAGTCAATTATTTGAGAGTATCGTTTTGGTAAATGTAATCTTAGTTTATAGTTATGGCGTCTTTGCCATACTTTATCATATACCTGAGTCACATCCTAAATTATTGATATAAGGTTGAATGCTCGAATAAATGAACTTTAAAAAATGAAGGCAAATTTCGAGCACAAATTTAATAATCAAATCTTGCCAAGTACTTTCGCTTTCTACAGCATCATCAGGGGCATCTGCGCTTGCTGGATAGCCCAAATATGACGAAGTAAGTCTAAAATGTTAATCACAAAAAACTTTTATCATCCATTAACTTCGAGTTTTTTATCGAAGTTTATTAATTTTCTTCATTTAAAAAAACTTTTCTTGGCTTATTTCAGATGCCCCTGATGATGCTGTAGAAAGCGAAAGTACTTTTGCAAGATTTGATTATTAAATTTGTGCTCGATATTTGCCTTAATTTTTCAACGTACATCCTAAAATATCCATCATATTATCCTTCATGATCCATATTTCACATCCATATAAATAGTTATACAGTATATTTCTTCATCATCATCATCATCATCATCATCATCATCATCAATGGCGCTACAACTCTTCGTAAGTTTTTGCCGCGGTTACTATTGCCTTCCATGTTTGTGGGTCCTGTGCCAGTAATTCCCATTGTCGCACTCCCATTTTCTCTAGATCTAGGAGTATATTTACATATAACAAATTAAATCCTTAGTTGTAAATTTTTGAAATAAGTACTCAGTATATATCTAAGTTTCATTAATGCTCCTCATAAATCTCGTAAATCTAAACTTTTGTACTCCGTTCTTTATTGACAATTAGTTGCATAGGGCCGACGTTTACTAACCACAAGCACACAAGTAAATTATCTTATTTCTTTCATTTGACAATAATAATTGTCTGTTAGATTAGCATTGTAAGAAGTAAATTAGTCTCTTACTGAATGATAATAAACAACACATCAAACTTATTCTGAAACTATTTCTTGTGTCATGGTATATTTTATTAGATTTTGGTGTAATAAATCACAACCTATCAAATTCAATATCAATAATCAAAATTGGAAATGATAGCGTAATTAAATTATTCCTTCCTTCATGAAATTTTAAAAAGAACTGATTTCTATTACTATCCAGTGCAAGGACAGTTATTTTGTTATTTATATCGAATAGAGAATACTGTTAGTTTGCGGTATGGACCCCAAAAAATATTTTATTCGAAAAGATTGATAAATATATGGAACTGTGGGAAAATATGCTACAAAAATTTCAAGATTTTTATTATAATTTTTATTTGAAACACCTTCTGAAGAAACATTAGACATAATTCTATATTTATATAGTTTCATTTTATCAATTTTAATGATCGTGATACTAATTAGATAAGATTTTCATTATAATTTTTATTTGAAACACCTTCTGAAGAAACATTAGACATAATTCTATATTTATATCGTTTCATTTTATCAATTTTAATGATCGTGATACTAATCAAATTTTTATGATATATAATAATAATCTTTTTTTTATAATTTTTATTTTCCGTAAACTTTAATCTACGTTAAACTTCAGACAGCCAATTTTTCCGTAAAAAAAATAACAAATAAATTATGTATGTACATTTGTTACATTGTAAATTTATGAATAGATTCTATTACTTTGATCTGTTATTATATTTACTCAAAACGCCACTAAAGAGATTTATGGTCTTATTTTAATCCAAGACCTGTCACTGCAGGGGTTGTCTCGGTGTATAATCGGCTCGAGTAAAAGGTAAACGCATTTTTGACCTGGGCTTGAGAGAGATACGAAGTTTAGAATATTACTTCATGACAGATTTGTTTTCGTAAAGAAAGAAATTTTTGAAATAGAGATAGCAAACTGAAATTTACCGTTACAATTTACGAGGATAAGCCTTAAAATAATAAAATTTTAATGTAAATTATGATTATAGGTGATAGATAAGAGGTTAAAATAACTACGGACGATAGTATATATTAAATTTAATTACTACAGAGAGTAAAAAGTTTTTCACATTTATACGTTTTAATTATTTGTTAAAATGGTAGAAATTTCATCACATAAGGCAATGAATACAAAAAGGAAATGAATATGAAAATATCGCCCAAAAAAAACAAAAAAGCTTAGTAATACCCTAAGAACCACTAAGATGCAAATTGGAGTTAGACAATCAAAATTATACAACTATTGTCGAGGAATATAAGAACTAGGGTGAAGAGTTTGTTTATGTGTTTAGGTGTACAGGGTAAAAATAATATATATTTTCTAGTTTTTTAATTTTAATTACTAAAAATTTGACAACCTTTTTCGTGTGATTTAGGTTACATACTCAGCTCTTGTTTTGGATCCACAGCCGACCGGTATCGATAAGGACAATTAGCCTACAAATAACCAAAACATTCGTTGTTTAAAACGTTTTATGGTAACCATGGGGTGCATACCACCGCGTGTAGAAAAACGTTGTAAAAATGTACACACAAACGTGTTTACTTAAAAATCCAAACCAATAGGTACCAATCAAGAATTTTAATTTACATCGATGACCTGCAGGTAAGTACTTCCGAATAAATAAGTTAAAAATAGGCATGACTTATCCTTTTCGCACGAATCAGGTGTTCAGCTCGAGTTTTCAGTAATAATCTAAGTCAACACGATACTTATCATTCAAAATAATAATATGGTACACAAACATTGTTTAAATTAAATTCGACAAGGTAATTTATAAAAGGCAAAGGTTACTTCAACATTATTGTGTAGTAACATTAAGACATAAGTATCTATATTTTTAAATACAACAGGGTACAACCATCATCTAGTCAATTCTAATCGTGGAAGGTGGTGCTCGAAACAACGTACAAAACGTTACATTACATTTAACACCCGCGCATAAGCGGAAGATTGAAGTTTCGGAAAATAAAATTTGGCCATTTTGATGTCAGAAAACGATAACATTTTAAGTATGGCAAGCATGTTTAAAACATAGCGGCATCACAACAGAAGTCGAAGTATCTCATACAACAAGACAGCAAAACCATGTGATAGAAGGATGTAATTTAAAAATTGGTTTAAATGCATACTAAGAGGTAGAAATTTCAGAAAAATAATTAAAAGAAATTTTGTCAATTTTGAAATTCAAAACAAAAATTAGAACTGTACAAAAGGGAGCTAAGGAGGAAAAAAAGCAAGAAAACAAAAACTTGTAAAGATTGATAGACAAACACTATTAGATACCATTTTCATAGGGTTTTACTACTTATATACATAGAGTTTTGTTATTAAAAGAAAATATTAATATAAAATTCATATTTATAAATTTATTCATGATTTTATAAATAATGTAAAATATTAAAATATTTTTAAAATATAATTAACATTTATGTTCTAATAGACAACAGACGGTATTAATAATAACAATAAAATTATGAAATTTTGCAGATAGTGTAAAGTATCGAATTGTTTAAATGCCATTTCGGTTCTAGCAAAAATACACGCATTAAAGCAACCTAAGTTCAAAACAGACGATTGTACAGTAGTATTAATAATATTAAAAACTTACATATATTCCTAGAACAGTCCCCGATTTTGTTTGTGCATTATTTCTCATCTATGCCGTTTGTGCCCCATGGGTACTCCATGCTAGGTAGGTACTGCTTTTGCTTTTCATGTTCTTTAAAAATAAACCCATAGCTAAATATATTTTTTAAAAATTGAAAAAAGTTAATACTAAAAAGTTTTGTTTTACGGTCTTTGGTACTTGGTATGTTCAGGAGAAAAAGGATGTAAAATTAAAAATACAGGCTGGTGAAAATGTTAATAAACCACCAACATGAGTGTGAAATACGGTATTGGTTAAGAATTGAAACTGATCAAAAAGATGAGTATATTTTTTTACTACTATCAAATCTATATATTCTTACTAATTAACTACTGCCACCGTTGTTAATATTGAAAACAAATCTGATATGGTACATATTAGGGTAATGACATAAATGTATAGTTACTTTTTTAGTTTCCCATGGTAGGTCTTGATTTAGACAAGTTTCCAACTCACCGGAAAAATATTGATCTAACAGGGGCAAAGGATGGATCGCTTTTCAGCACTAAAAGAATTGCCCCATCATAAATCGCTATTTTAGGTGGTATTGCTCCAAGTCGCTGTTTTTTCCTACTTATTTATACAGGGAAGAAAACATCGTCAATAAAAAACAACCCTAAAAAGAACCCTGTGTTCTAGTATTACCAAGTGATTATAAACTACATCAAAGAGGTTATTTAAAGGAACTAAATTATCTTTCATCAATATATTTACATGTATAAAATATTATTATTAGTTTAAAGCACACTTTTAATGGTTACATATTATTAATTATCTAATTATTTGATAGTTCTACATTTTTAATTTTTTATACCCATACGGTACAGAGGTGTGGTCAGGCTTAAACTTTCGTTTTGTTGAATTTATTTGATATATTTTCGTTTCTTTTTGACTTATCACATCGTGCAAAGGGGTTCGACGTATCTGGGTTGATGTAATATAGATAGGGTCTCCAAAATTCATCACAGTATCTTTAATACTATCAAAATTAATTTTTTCCTGCGTTTCAAGCGTAAGAGAGATCCCCTTTACCCTACATTCAACTTGTTTCATTTTTTCAGAAGTTATATATTTATAGCTATAATTTTTAGGACCGCCGCTAACAAACTCTGTTATATAACCACCCTTTAATTCGTCTGTCATGTCCCCGATAAATTCTCCTGTTGGCACATCATATTCTCCAGGTCTTGATATATATATATATATATATATATATATATATATATATATATATATATATATATATATATATATATATATATATATATATATATATATATATATATATATATATATATATATATATATATATATATACCACTGAATCTGTGTATTAACATAAAAACAAGTCGCTGTTTATCCTACTTTATTTATACATGGAAGAAAACGTCGTCAGTAAAAACCAACCCTAAAAGATCCTTGTGCTATACCATGTCGGGAAGAAAATAAAACATGGATTAGCTGACCTGGTTTCTGTTAGGTGGTCGATTAGGTGGTTTGATCTTAAGGGGTGCTGTACTATAAATCAATCATAGTTCGATGATGAGATGACTATTAGTATAACAGTTTTATAGAATATCCATAATTGATTTCTCCTCCACTCCGAATGGATCATGTCCCCAGCGTAACACGTTCTGCCCCAAAATTTTGAAAATAACTAATTCCCGAACATACCAACACATTCCCCTACGATAATTATAATCTGTTACAAATTTTTCTACGTCCTACTCTGGTAAAATGTTATTTTCCACCCCATTACACATTACACAATACTGCGCAGGTACCACCGTTGCCAGATTAGCCGAACATTTAGAACACGCGTCGAACTCATCACCTACTCTAAGAAAGTTATATTCTAAAGCCACGTGCTCTACATCAAGTTGTATTTTTTCTGTAGGGCTAATTTCGAAATCTTGAAAATACTCCCTCCTTAAGCATTCAAAACAATAAATTTTCCCTCTAAAATGGTAAGTTTTAACGTCCTTACAATATTTTTTACTAATAAGTAAATCCGATATTTTCCCATCGACCGTCTTTATAATTTTAAAACCACCCAGATCAAAATCGAAATCTGTATCTGTCATTTCCGGGAAATCAACATTTTCCACGTCAACCTCTTCGTCATCAAACCTCACCATCGACTCTCTCTCTCTCTCGCCATCTATATCTACCTCCTCATCATCATCTAGCCGTATTGGAATATTTTCTAAAAAATATTTACAACTTTTAAAATTCATTTAAATATAAAAAAGTTGTTTAATCAAAATAATAATAATTTTTTAAAACTAAATACACATTACAAACAAATAAAACCCCGTCAACTTTAAAAACTAATAAAAATCATCGATCTAATTCTAATATCAATAACGCCATCTTAACATATATACAGATTTTTATTAAAAATTAACTGAGAGATACGGCTACTAGAATTAAAAACGTGTATCTCAACAAAATTATCATTTTGTATAGAAAGATATATAGGATTTCAAAATAGAAATTTTCTAACTTAAAGATATCCACACTTTATTTACGAAGGAAAATCATTGAAAGGTTGGACATAGGGACTTTATATAAATTTTTTTTGAAACTATTTTCTATCCTTCGATTGTTGGATATAGGTCTCCCTCAGTTTTCTCCATCTCTGCCTATCTTGACCTGTTCTCTACCATGTGGGGGCAACCCTTGGTCTGCCACAGATGAGAATATAGAATATAAAAATAATACTAAAAATAGAGTAGATCGGTAATTAAAGAAAAAAAGGAAACACATCTCATTAATATAGAACATGAGTCTAAAATACTGTACGAGAATCACTTTAACTTTTATAAAAAGAACAATATAATCACTATAAATATACAGCGTTGTATGATCCTCTGATCACTATAAAATTGTGGAAACCATAGGAAAATATTTTGCTAGTATAAACAAAAATTTTAAAACGGGGCGAAGATAAAAGACATAAACACATAATATACAAGACAAAATGACAACCTATAACATACAAAGCTTCCAAGCAGGGGAAAACACAATAAAACAAAAAAAATGTACTAGAATGTGTAAAACACAGTAAAATCCAGAAATACTTGAAAATATGCTAATTGAGAGTAGAACACCAATAAGAGACACTGAAATATATGTAGACACCATAGTACAGATTCTAATATCACCAACACGAATGCGTGAATCAGAAGTGCGATATTCCGCTATAATTTAAAGAAAAGAACAGGGATGCCATTAAGCTTACGAATACTCACACATAAACGATATTTCATCAGTATTACAAAATGGTAACGAAAGTAGTGGACCTAACAGGAGGAGAGTATCCTATATTATCAATGTACCTATAATGTATTACGTAAACAAATGGTTAAATGACTGGTTTTTTATTTTTTTTCTTGCATCCATTAATGAATGTTGTTTTACCTAGGTGTCTTCCGTATATCATTATTTCTTCTGTGTATTAGGATTCTAATTTTGGTTATTATTAAGATTCTTGTTTCAAGTGTATCTAAATATCACCTTAATATCACAATTGACGTGTTTATTACTAGACTTGTTTCTGCGGTACGAATATCCATGTATTATGATAGGTTGTAATCCGTAGTTTATTTAATGTAGTTAAAGTATTTTTGCTCTTGCCAATTGCTTTCTTAGTTTATTTAATGTAGTTAAAATACCCCTTCGCTTTTAAAAATTGCTTCCTCGCTTCCTTAGCAGTAGGTCTCTTTTTTCGTCAGCAATACTGTTCTCGCACGATAGAGTTATTACAAGATATTTAAATTTTACAATATGCTTTATCACTTTGGCTTTTATCTCAAATTTACACTTATGTCACATTTTTTTTGTAATATCTTATGTATTGATATATTAAACTGAAGTAGAATATTTTTAGACAATATTTATTTATTTTGATTATACTTGTTTTACAATCTAGTACACAAAAGAATAAATGTTTGTGTGTTCAGTGTTTTCTAAGTCTGCAAAACATAAATAGGCTTGCATATTAGAATATAAAGTATAATTTATGAAGAATTTCCAATCTCTGAATTGAAGATTTTATGCCTCGAACTATGACTGCCCTACAGGTCTTATACAAATATTACTCTTTTCTGAGATACCAGAGGTACAAATTAATATAGATTTTGAATTTCGCAATGTTTATTATTATTATGTTTAATTATTTTCTTCTGGTGTTATGTAACTGTTGGAGTTTAATCCCGGGTATAAGATTAAACATGTCTTTAAATTTATGTTATTTCACGTTTTAATCTTCAACTCGGTGTTCATTTTTCGAAAAACTATAATATTATTAAAACAAATTGCTACATAAAAATATTGTCATGAGGTAAGCTTATGCTGCTCTGCTTCTTTTATAGATGTCTTCCCCCATTTCTATTCACAATTCTTTTTTAATTTTTTTCAATGCCTAAGCCATTTTAATATATTTTCAATATTTTTAAGGTGCGTTTTTTATGACTATGTTTAAGGATGGTGCATTTGATTACATGAAATTTACTTTAATTTGATAGTTTTCATTTGATTACTAACTGATGGTAAATGACTAGCATATGTTGTTAATATATATCAAGTTCAACATCTATGAGTAGAAGCACTCTCCTGTTAGTACTTTCAAGGTAAATTATGACGAAACCAGAAATAACACATGATATTCTCCCCTTAACTTAAGTATTTCACAGTGATTTTTATTAATGTGTTTATATATATTTGAAAAATAAAGGAGACAATTTTGCACTTATAAACAAAAGTGATGATAAATGTATTATGCAAACTATAGAGTTATATTACTTATTAACAAATGATATAAAGTATTTTTTAATACAATTGGAACCAATGGTTGAATAGGTGAACTATCAAATAGGAGAATATTAGTGTGGAATTAGAAAAACTTAATAAACCGTTGATCAAGTATTTACTATTAGGCAGTTAATGAGAAATGTTGGGAATACAAAAAAAACATTAAACTTATTATGTATAGATTTTAAATAAAGATATGATATAATCATAGATTGAAACTATGAAATTCCATGGCCTTACCTAAGAAATTAATTAATTTAACAAACAATAGGTAATCTACAAGTAAAGTAGGATTTAAAGACAAGCTGTCGACTTACTTTTAAATGTACATTAACCTTTATCAACAATATTTTATGTTTACACTAGTCTTTAACATCACTTTGGAGAGCATCGCCTGGAAAGCTAGAACAGAAAATCTCAAAGTTTAATAATCAGTGTCCTTATACGGATGTTCGCCTATCACTTTAATATAGTAGCTTTAACAAATAAATCCATCCAGAAAGGGAGAAGAATGTCTACTATCCATCTAGAAATCGCTGATTTGTTTCCTTTATAAATATAGAAAATAAAAAATCAGAGGACTACATGAAACGTTTTTAATAAGTAGAATCAACAAACAAATAATATAAACATAAAGATTTTATAAATTCCAAATATTTACAAAACAAAATATGCTTGGTAAAGATACTAAAAAGTAGTTATAACCTAAAGTGATTTAAAAAAGGTGAACGAATTAGCATAACAGCTGCTCTAAGAACTAAGTATGATGAGACGAATTGTGGATATCTACGATATGATACGGGAGGAAAGAATAATGACTTTACACCTGATTGCTACATAAATATTAATGTAATACAAATATGATGATTTTGTATAAAAGACAAATAGTATTATATAATAAACTATAATAATATACAGATACAAAGAATAAAATAAAACTACAACTATTATAAAATATACTAAATACTTTCTTAAATAAACGTAGAATGTTCCACTGAAAGTTGACTATAAATATTAAAAATAAAGGTTAATAAATGTTTTTTATTTCGCGGCAGAAGATTTAATAAAGATCAGCATACAAGATAAATTCGTAACAAAATGCATATACTAGTAAAGGGTACTCGATGCAACAGCAAAGTAATTTTGGTAACAAGTTTGACAACAATCAAACACAAAAAAATCGGAGATAGCACAAAGATACTCCTTACCCAAGATATGACTGTCTTGTTTGGCATCTGGAACTCGTTTCTTCGACGACATAGCAGCGTCCACCCCTACTGGATGGAACGACTCTCTGTTATACTAGGCTAATTATACAAGGAGAATAAAAACTAACCAAAAGGCTGTTAATATTTTACCAATGTTTATATACAGTTGCGAAACTGCAACAGTAACAACAAAAATTTACATTCAGTACGAAAAGCGCAAAAAATGGTTCCTCCAAATAAACGAAGATAAATATATGACAGTTATAACAATAGAACGACGAAACATGGTAGGACATACTATTTCAATAGACCAGTAAAACCCTGAAATGGTTCGTCGGTCTAAATATGTGGTAGCTAAGATCAATTTTTAACAGAAACCTTACAAAAGAAATTAATAACAGAATACAAACTGCAATCGCTCATTTTTAAGCAAAAAAATTAAATCAAAAAATGTACCATACAATACCAAAAAATAGGAATTTACCATGCTGTTGTAAGACGTACAATAACGTATGTACGTGAATAGACGACGAAAAAACAAAAATAATAGTTGATTGAGTGTCACATAAAGAAGAATTATTAGAAAAATATATGAATTTGTTATGAATATTTTACAAATCAAAACACAGTACGAAACAATCGAGAACTAATTGATTATATAACCAGCTATATAAACTAAAAACATAAATAACATCTTGTTGGGCATAATATTTTGTTAAAATAATATTATACATTTTTGAGGACGAACTCCTATTTGAAGATCGAAACGTCAAATAAAATATGTTTTAATAAATATTTTGACATATTCCTTGCATTCTATCAACAAATTTTTAAAAAAGAAAGTCGGACATACTGAAATGGATTATTAAAATACTCTATAATATAAGTCGTTGGAGCTACCCGATATTTTAATACAATAAAATTTTGGTGTGAACATTTTGGACAAAAGAATACATTTGTGTATAAAATATTTTTGAGTTCTTCAGTGTTATGTGATTATTTGTTTTTTATACTACACATAATGTACATAAAAGCTGTCGTAACAATAAATACTTAAAATAATTCTAATTTTAACTAAATAAAAACATTTGGAATAAAACGCTGAAAGTAAGCTGCTAGCTACTTTTACATATATGTTATTTAACGTGTCTAAATCATTTTTTTTGAAGTTCTTTTCCAAACCCGTATAATATTTTGATAGCAAATGTTTATCTCAAAATTTATTACAAACACACTTTTGCGATGTTAGGTTATATTGCAATTTTTTTCTTTTAGTGCAATTTATAGTAATATGAGTGTCATACATCAGTCTGCTACATAGACATATAATACAAATAGACTGACGGCTGCCATACAGTCGCGTTTCCCCTATGCGACATATAAAAAACTAATGCGAAACAGTCGCTACATCTCTTTCTACTTTCCAGGTTATCGGCCAGGTTTACTAAATTGGTATTCTAAAATGACCTAAACGACCAATTAACCTGGCCGATAACCTGGAAAGTAGAAAGAGATGTAGCGACTGTTTCGCATTAGTTTTTTATATGTCGCATAGGGGAAACGCGACTGTATGGCAGCCGTCAGTCTATTTGTATTATATGTCTATGTAGCAGACTGATGTATGACACTCATATTACTATAAATTGCACTAAAAGAAAAAAATTGCAATATAACCTAACATCGCAAAAGTGTGTTTGTAATAAATTTTGAGATAAACATTTGCTATCAAAATATTATACGGGTTTGGAAAAGAACTTCAAAAAAAATGATTTAGACACGTTAAATAACATATATGTAAAAGTAGCTAGCAGCTTACTTTCAGCGTTTTATTCCAAATGTTTTTATTTAGTTAAAATTAGAATTATTTTAAGTATTTATTGTTACGACAGCTTTTATGTACATTATGTGTAGTATAAAAAACAAATAATCACATAACACTGAAGAACTCAAAAATATTTTATACACAAATGTATTCTTTTGTCCAAAATGTTCACACCAAAATTTTATTGTATTAAAATATCGGGTAGCTCCAACGACTTATATTATAGAGTATTTTAATAATCCATTTCAGTATGTCCGACTTTCTTTTTTAAAAATTTGTTGATAGAATGCAAGGAATATGTCAAAATATTTATTAAAACATATTTTATTTGACGTTTCGATCTTCAAATAGGAGTTCGTCCTCAAAAATGTATAATATTATTTTAACAAAATATTATGCCCAACAAGATGTTATTTATGTTTTTAGTTTATATAGCTGGTTATATAATCAATTAGTTCTCGATTGTTTCGTACTGTGTTTTGATTTGTAAAATATTCATAACAAATTCATATATTTTTCTAATAATTCTTCTTTATGTGACACTCAATCAACTATTATTTTTGTTTTTTCGTCGTCTATTCACGTACATACGTTATTGTACGTCTTACAACAGCATGGTAAATTCCTATTTTTTGGTATTGTATGGTACATTTTTTGATTTAATTTTTTTGCTTAAAAATGAGCGATTGCAGTTTGTATTCTGTTATTAATTTCTTTTGTAAGGTTTCTGTTAAAAATTGATCTTAGCTACCACATATTTAGACCGACGAACCATTTCAGGGTTTTACTGGTCTATTGAAATAGTATGTCCTACCATGTTTCGTCGTTCTATTGTTATAACTGTCATATATTTATCTTCGTTTATTTGGAGGAACCATTTTTTGCGCTTTTCGTACTGAATGTAAATTTTTGTTGTTACTGTTGCAGTTTCGCAACTGTATATAAACATTGGTAAAATATTAACAGCCTTTTGGTTAGTTTTTATTCTCCTTGTATAATTAGCCTAGTATAACAGAGAGTCGTTCCATCCAGTAGGGGTGGACGCTGCTATGTCGTCGAAGAAACGAGTTCCAGATGCCAAACAAGACAGTCATATCTTGGGTAAGGAGTATCTTTGTGCTATCTCCGATTTTTTTGTGTTTGATTGTTGTCAAACTTGTTACCAAAATTACTTTGCTGTTGCATCGAGTACCCTTTACTAGTATATGCATTTTGTTACGAATTTATCTTGTATGCTGATCTTTATTAAATCTTCTGCCGCGAAATAAAAAACATTTATTAACCTTTATTTTTAATATTTATAGTCAACTTTCAGTGGAACATTCTACGTTTATTTAAGAAAGTATTTAGTATATTTTATAATAGTTGTAGTTTTATTTTATTCTTTGTATCTGTATATTATTATAGTTTATTATATAATACTATTTGTCTTTTATACAAAATCATCATATTTGTATTACATTAATATTTATGTAGCAATCAGGTGTAAAGTCATTATTCTTTCCTCCCGTATCATATCGTAGATATCCACAATTCGTCTCATCATACTTAGTTCTTAGAGCAGCTGTTATGCTAATTCGTTCACCTTTTTTAAATCACTTTAGGTTATAACTACTTTTTAGTATCTTTACCAAGCATATTTTGTTTTGTAAATATTTGGAATTTATAAAATCTTTATGTTTATATTATTTGTTTGTTGATTCTACTTATTAAAAACGTTTCATGTAGTCCTCTGATTTTTTATTTTCTATATTTATAAAGGAAACAAATCAGCGATTTCTAGATGGATAGTAGACATTCTTCTCCCTTTCTGGATGGATTTATTTGTTAAAGCTACTATATTAAAGTGATAGGCGAACATCCGTATAAGGACACTGATTATTAAACTTTGAGATTTTCTGTTCTAGCTTTCCAGGCGATGCTCTCCAAAGTGATGTTAAAGACTAGTGTAAACATAAAATATTGTTGATAAAGGTTAATGTACATTTAAAAGTAAGTCGACAGCTTGTCTTTAAATCCTACTTTACTTGTAGATTACCTATTGTTTGTTAAATTAATTAATTTCTTAGGTAAGGCCATGGAATTTCATAGTTTCAATCTATGATTATATCATATCTTTATTTAAAATCTATACATAATAAGTTTAATGTTTTTTTTGTATTCCCAACATTTCTCATTAACTGCCTAATAGTAAATACTTGATCAACGGTTTATTAAGTTTTTCTAATTCCACACTAATATTCTCCTATTTGATAGTTCACCTATTCAACCATTGGTTCCAATTGTATTAAAAAATACTTTATATCATTTGTTAATAAGTAATATAACTCTATAGTTTGCATAATACATTTATCATCACTTTTGTTTATAAGTGCAAAATTGTCTCCTTTATTTTTCAAATATATATAAACACATTAATAAAAATCACTGTGAAATACTTAAGTTAAGGGGAGAATATCATGTGTTATTTCTGGTTTCGTCATAATTTACCTTGAAAGTACTAACAGGAGAGTGCTTCTACTCATAGATGTTGAACTTGATATATATTAACA
The DNA here is from genome assembly GCA_918026665.1 of Diabrotica balteata. Classification (NCBI taxonomy): domain Eukaryota; kingdom Metazoa; phylum Arthropoda; class Insecta; order Coleoptera; family Chrysomelidae; genus Diabrotica; species Diabrotica balteata. The sequence goes on from OU898276.1 coordinate 37,911,065, forward strand.
ACATATGCTAGTCATTTACCATCAGTTAGTAATCAAATGAAAACTATCAAATTAAAGTAAATTTCATGTAATCAAATGCACCATCCTTAAACATAGTCATAAAAAACGCACCTTAAAAATATTGAAAATATATTAAAATGGCTTAGGCATTGAAAAAAATTAAAAAAGAATTGTGAATAGAAATGGGGGAAGACATCTATAAAAGAAGCAGAGCAGCATAAGCTTACCTCATGACAATATTTTTATGTAGCAATTTGTTTTAATAATATTATAGTTTTTCGAAAAATGAACACCGAGTTGAAGATTAAAACGTGAAATAACATAAATTTAAAGACATGTTTAATCTTATACCCGGGATTAAACTCCAACAGTTACATAACACCAGAAGAAAATAATTAAACATAATAATAATAAACATTGCGAAATTCAAAATCTATATTAATTTGTACCTCTGGTATCTCAGAAAAGAGTAATATTTGTATAAGACCTGTAGGGCAGTCATAGTTCGAGGCATAAAATCTTCAATTCAGAGATTGGAAATTCTTCATAAATTATACTTTATATTCTAATATGCAAGCCTATTTATGTTTTGCAGACTTAGAAAACACTGAACACACAAACATTTATTCTTTTGTGTACTAGATTGTAAAACAAGTATAATCAAAATAAATAAATATTGTCTAAAAATATTCTACTTCAGTTTAATATATCAATACATAAGATATTACAAAAAAAATGTGACATAAGTGTAAATTTGAGATAAAAGCCAAAGTGATAAAGCATATTGTAAAATTTAAATATCTTGTAATAACTCTATCGTGCGAGAACAGTATTGCTGACGAAAAAAGAGACCTACTGCTAAGGAAGCGAGGAAGCAATTTTTAAAAGCGAAGGGGTATTTTAACTACATTAAATAAACTAAGAAAGCAATTGGCAAGAGCAAAAATACTTTAACTACATTAAATAAACTACGGATTACAACCTATCATAATACATGGATATTCGTACCGCAGAAACAAGTCTAGTAATAAACACGTCAATTGTGATATTAAGGTGATATTTAGATACACTTGAAACAAGAATCTTAATAATAACCAAAATTAGAATCCTAATACACAGAAGAAATAATGATATACGGAAGACACCTAGGTAAAACAACATTCATTAATGGATGCAAGAAAAAAAATAAAAAACCAGTCATTTAACCATTTGTTTACGTAATACATTATAGGTACATTGATAATATAGGATACTCTCCTCCTGTTAGGTCCACTACTTTCGTTACCATTTTGTAATACTGATGAAATATCGTTTATGTGTGAGTATTCGTAAGCTTAATGGCATCCCTGTTCTTTTCTTTAAATTATAGCGGAATATCGCACTTCTGATTCACGCATTCGTGTTGGTGATATTAGAATCTGTACTATGGTGTCTACATATATTTCAGTGTCTCTTATTGGTGTTCTACTCTCAATTAGCATATTTTCAAGTATTTCTGGATTTTACTGTGTTTTACACATTCTAGTACATTTTTTTTGTTTTATTGTGTTTTCCCCTGCTTGGAAGCTTTGTATGTTATAGGTTGTCATTTTGTCTTGTATATTATGTGTTTATGTCTTTTATCTTCGCCCCGTTTTAAAATTTTTGTTTATACTAGCAAAATATTTTCCTATGGTTTCCACAATTTTATAGTGATCAGAGGATCATACAACGCTGTATATTTATAGTGATTATATTGTTCTTTTTATAAAAGTTAAAGTGATTCTCGTACAGTATTTTAGACTCATGTTCTATATTAATGAGATGTGTTTCCTTTTTTTCTTTAATTACCGATCTACTCTATTTTTAGTATTATTTTTATATTCTATATTCTCATCTGTGGCAGACCAAGGGTTGCCCCCACATGGTAGAGAACAGGTCAAGATAGGCAGAGATGGAGAAAACTGAGGGAGACCTATATCCAACAATCGAAGGATAGAAAATAGTTTCAAAAAAAATTTATATAAAGTCCCTATGTCCAACCTTTCAATGATTTTCCTTCGTAAATAAAGTGTGGATATCTTTAAGTTAGAAAATTTCTATTTTGAAATCCTATATATCTTTCTATACAAAATGATAATTTTGTTGAGATACACGTTTTTAATTCTAGTAGCCGTATCTCTCAGTTAATTTTTAATAAAAATCTGTATATATGTTAAGATGGCGTTATTGATATTAGAATTAGATCGATGATTTTTATTAGTTTTTAAAGTTGACGGGGTTTTATTTGTTTGTAATGTGTATTTAGTTTTAAAAAATTATTATTATTTTGATTAAACAACTTTTTTATATTTAAATGAATTTTAAAAGTTGTAAATATTTTTTAGAAAATATTCCAATACGGCTAGATGATGATGAGGAGGTAGATATAGATGGCGAGAGAGAGAGAGAGTCGATGGTGAGGTGAGAGATGACGAAGAGGTTGACGTGGAAAATGTTGATTTCCCGGAAATGACGGATACAGATTTCGATTTTGATCTGGGTGGTTTTAAAATTATAAAGACGGTCGATGGGAAAATATCGGATTTACTTATTAGTAAAAAATATTGTAAGGACGTTAAAACTTACCATTTTAGAGGGAAAATTTATTGTTTTGAATGCTTAAGGAGGGAGTATTTTCAAGATTTCGAAATTAGCCCTACAGAAAAAATACAACTTGATGTAGAGCACGTGGCTTTAGAATATAACTTTCTTAGAGTAGGTGATGAGTTCGACGCGTGTTCTAAATGTTCGGCTAATCTGGCAACGGTGGTACCTGCGCAGTATTGTGTAATGTGTAATGGGGTGGAAAATAACATTTTACCAGAGTAGGACGTAGAAAAATTTGTAACAGATTATAATTATCGTAGGGGAATGTGTTGGTATGTTCGGGAATTAGTTATTTTCAAAATTTTGGGGCAGAACGTGTTACGCTGGGGACATGATCCATTCGGAGTGGAGGAGAAATCAATTATGGATATTCTATAAAACTGTTATACTAATAGTCATCTCATCATCGAACTATGATTGATTTATAGTACAGCACCCTTAAGATCAAACCACCTAATCGACCACCTAACAGAAACCAGGTCAGCTAATCCATGTTTTATTTTCTTCCCGACATGGTATAGCACAAGGATCTTTTAGGGTTGGTTTTTACTGACGACGTTTTCTTCCATGTATAAATAAAGTAGGATAAACAGCGACTTGTTTTTATGTTAATACACAGATTCAGTGGTATATATATATATATATATATATATATATATATATATATATATAAATATATATATATATATATATATATATATATATATATATATATATATATATATATATATATATATATATATATCAAGACCTGGAGAATATGATGTGCCAACAGGAGAATTTATCGGGGACATGACAGACGAATTAAAGGGTGGTTATATAACAGAGTTTGTTAGCGGCGGTCCTAAAAATTATAGCTATAAATATATAACTTCTGAAAAAATGAAACAAGTTGAATGTAGGGTAAAGGGGATCTCTCTTACGCTTGAAACGCAGGAAAAAATTAATTTTGATAGTATTAAAGATACTGTGATGAATTTTGGAGACCCTATCTATATTACATCAACCCAGATACGTCGAACCCCTTTGCACGATGTGATAAGTCAAAAAGAAACGAAAATATATCAAATAAATTCAACAAAACGAAAGTTTAAGCCTGACCACACCTCTGTACCGTATGGGTATAAAAAATTAAAAATGTAGAACTATCAAATAATTAGATAATTAATAATATGTAACCATTAAAAGTGTGCTTTAAACTAATAATAATATTTTATACATGTAAATATATTGATGAAAGATAATTTAGTTCCTTTAAATAACCTCTTTGATGTAGTTTATAATCACTTGGTAATACTAGAACACAGGGTTCTTTTTAGGGTTGTTTTTTATTGACGATGTTTTCTTCCCTGTATAAATAAGTAGGAAAAAACAGCGACTTGGAGCAATACCACCTAAAATAGCGATTTATGATGGGGCAATTCTTTTAGTGCTGAAAAGCGATCCATCCTTTGCCCCTGTTAGATCAATATTTTTCCGGTGAGTTGGAAACTTGTCTAAATCAAGACCTACCATGGGAAACTAAAAAAGTAACTATACATTTATGTCATTACCCTAATATGTACCATATCAGATTTGTTTTCAATATTAACAACGGTGGCAGTAGTTAATTAGTAAGAATATATAGATTTGATAGTAGTAAAAAAATATACTCATCTTTTTGATCAGTTTCAATTCTTAACCAATACCGTATTTCACACTCATGTTGGTGGTTTATTAACATTTTCACCAGCCTGTATTTTTAATTTTACATCCTTTTTCTCCTGAACATACCAAGTACCAAAGACCGTAAAACAAAACTTTTTAGTATTAACTTTTTTCAATTTTTAAAAAATATATTTAGCTATGGGTTTATTTTTAAAGAACATGAAAAGCAAAAGCAGTACCTACCTAGCATGGAGTACCCATGGGGCACAAACGGCATAGATGAGAAATAATGCACAAACAAAATCGGGGACTGTTCTAGGAATATATGTAAGTTTTTAATATTATTAATACTACTGTACAATCGTCTGTTTTGAACTTAGGTTGCTTTAATGCGTGTATTTTTGCTAGAACCGAAATGGCATTTAAACAATTCGATACTTTACACTATCTGCAAAATTTCATAATTTTATTGTTATTATTAATACCGTCTGTTGTCTATTAGAACATAAATGTTAATTATATTTTAAAAATATTTTAATATTTTACATTATTTATAAAATCATGAATAAATTTATAAATATGAATTTTATATTAATATTTTCTTTTAATAACAAAACTCTATGTATATAAGTAGTAAAACCCTATGAAAATGGTATCTAATAGTGTTTGTCTATCAATCTTTACAAGTTTTTGTTTTCTTGCTTTTTTTCCTCCTTAGCTCCCTTTTGTACAGTTCTAATTTTTGTTTTGAATTTCAAAATTGACAAAATTTCTTTTAATTATTTTTCTGAAATTTCTACCTCTTAGTATGCATTTAAACCAATTTTTAAATTACATCCTTCTATCACATGGTTTTGCTGTCTTGTTGTATGAGATACTTCGACTTCTGTTGTGATGCCGCTATGTTTTAAACATGCTTGCCATACTTAAAATGTTATCGTTTTCTGACATCAAAATGGCCAAATTTTATTTTCCGAAACTTCAATCTTCCGCTTATGCGCGGGTGTTAAATGTAATGGAACGTTTTGTACGTTGTTTCGAGCACCACCTTCCACGATTAGAATTGACTAGATGATGGTTGTACCCTGTTGTATTTAAAAATATAGATACTTATGTCTTAATGTTACTACACAATAATGTTGAAGTAACCTTTGCCTTTTATAAATTACCTTGTCGAATTTAATTTAAACAATGTTTGTGTACCATATTATTATTTTGAATGATAAGTATCGTGTTGACTTAGATTATTACTGAAAACTCGAGCTGAACACCTGATTCGTGCGAAAAGGATAAGTCATGCCTATTTTTAACTTATTTATTCGGAAGTACTTACCTGCAGGTCATCGATGTAAATTAAAATTCTTGATTGGTACCTATTGGTTTGGATTTTTAAGTAAACACGTTTGTGTGTACATTTTTACAACGTTTTTCTACACGCGGTGGTATGCACCCCATGGTTACCATAAAACGTTTTAAACAACGAATGTTTTGGTTATTTGTAGGCTAATTGTCCTTATCGATACCGGTCGGCTGTGGATCCAAAACAAGAGCTGAGTATGTAACCTAAATCACACGAAAAAGGTTGTCAAATTTTTAGTAATTAAAATTAAAAAACTAGAAAATATATATTATTTTTACCCTGTACACCTAAACACATAAACAAACTCTTCACCCTAGTTCTTATATTCCTCGACAATAGTTGTATAATTTTGATTGTCTAACTCCAATTTGCATCTTAGTGGTTCTTAGGGTATTACTAAGCTTTTTTGTTTTTTTTGGGCGATATTTTCATATTCATTTCCTTTTTGTATTCATTGCCTTATGTGATGAAATTTCTACCATTTTAACAAATAATTAAAACGTATAAATGTGAAAAACTTTTTACTCTCTGTAGTAATTAAATTTAATATATACTATCGTCCGTAGTTATTTTAACCTCTTATCTATCACCTATAATCATAATTTACATTAAAATTTTATTATTTTAAACATTGAGTCCCATATTTTACCAAGACTTCACAATAAGAAACGTTTTGCAGTAAGAACTCGTAGCCTAGTAGATAAGGTGTGTGATTGCCGATCAGAAGTACGTCGGTTCAAATCCTGACATGGGGATCTTTTGTTTTTTCGAACTTTAATATTATTTGATATTTGATTTAAATAAAAGAGTGCATTTGATTGGTGAAAGTGAAAGAATTTTCCCACGGGTTCCTACTACGGTGATTAATATGCATGAAGTGTAGATATATGCGAAATAGCGGTCAAGTGTCTAGTAAAAATCATTGCGAGTGACCTTAGCCATTTTGGTCCATAGCGACGCTATACCTACTGTTGTTGCTACTAAAATCTTTGTAAGTCGAAAATAAAAGTTTTATTTGTGAAGTTCAGTTTTTAAAAAAGTGTTTTTCCCAAAAACATTCATAATTGGCGCAGAGTCAGTACGGAAGTGGAAGAGTCTTTATAGATCCTCGTCACTTTTAAGTGTTTGTCCACTGTTTCAAGAACCAGCCCCAGGGAAACCGTCTGCAGAGTTCACCCGAGGGAATTAGAAGTTAGAAGCCTTCAGGAGGAAAGAAATGCACATCGTCATCGTCTTTATCCTGTAAGCGATTTTTACTATTAATTAGAATTAAGAAGATTAAATTTTGAAAGAATTTTTATAAAATCAGACTCCTCTGAGTCCTTAGATTGAATTAGAGTTAGATTAGAAGATAAATTAAACAAAGATTTGAATATATTAACAGAAAGATTAAAATAATTTAAAAATATCTCCTCTAAGTCCTTAGATTGACTTTAGAGCCAGATTCAAAAACTATAAAATTTAAAGACAAATTTGAATAGCTTAATAAATACTATATTAATAAACACAGAGATTTAATAGATAGAAAATAAGTAGATTAAGATTGATATATTTATATATATTCGCTATTGAAAATTACTATACTGATTTGACTATTGACTATACATTATATTGAATATTTTAAAATATGGCAGTTCCACAATTTGACGTTAAAAATTTATGTATTCTTCCAATTTTGACGGAAATCCAAATGAATTACATGAATTTATCAAAGTTTCTACAATACTTCTAAACCATTATTATGATAGACTTAATGCAGCGAACATCCAAAACAAATTTTTGCTTCATGGTATTATGAGTAAATTAACAGGTAGAGCAAAAGAAGTTATATCTGTATATGGATGTGAAAGTTGGGACGAAATAAAAAACGCATTAATTCAAAATTTTGGAGACCAGAGAGATGAAAATTCGCGTACAAGGGACCTAGTAAATTTAAGACAAGGCTCAACAGAATCTATTTTGCATTTTTACGAAAAGATCATGAGACTTTTAAGCTGTATTAATAATTACCTAGAATTACATACCATAAATGCCGATATTAAGAGGAGCAAACAAGAATTTTTCCGTCAACAAGCTCTTACAACATTCTTAGCAGGCCTACGAGAACCAATGGGCTCTGTTATCAGAGCAATGAGACCAGGAAGTTTAGCCACGGCAATACAATACGTACAGGAAGAAAATAACGTTCGTTACCTTCAAAAAAATCAATTAAATCAACCTTCAACATCAGGAAGAAGCGAAAATTATCAAGAACGCCGACCTCAGAGACAACAGATGCCTGTATTTATCCAGAAACCATTGTATCAACAGCCAAATTTTGCAGCTTTGCAATGGCAGCAACCAACGAGACAATTCTATCCGCAGAGTCAGTTCCAGCAACCACATCGGCAACAAAACTTCAACCAATTTAGACAAAATTCGAACCCTCCAACGTTCAGGACCCAGAACCAGTCAAATGTATGGGCATCCAAAAATGGACAGTCAAAGCAGCCTAGACCAACACCTATGAGTGGAATATCAGAAACCACAACCAGAGGCCGTCAAAATTTCACACCAAATTACCGAGCACAGCCAAAATTCACCGTAGAAGAACTTTACAATATACAATGCCATGGAGATGAGCAAGAAGATAATTCCAACTACCATTATTACTACGAACCTGAATATGACAATTTCCCACAAGATACATACGAAAACCAACCGACCGAATATGAAGAAAACGTAAATTTCGATAAAAAATCGATACAGGATCCACAAAGTCATTTCTCAATCCAGAAATAGCTTCTTCATATTTTCCAAGTTACATAAAACATGAACCCTTTGTCGTCACATCAATTTTCCAAAATTATTCCCAAAAATATTGTGCCGAAATTCCTTCATTTTCAGAATTTAATTCTGACAGCAAAATGAAATTTTATCTCTTTAAGATCCACAAAACTTTTGATGGTCTTATTGACCTCGACAATCTAAAACTCTTCGAAGCCCAATTAAACTTTCCCAAGTCGCTTCTAGTTACAAAAGATTCTACAATCCCAATTAAATATTACGAAACAAATAAAACACAATTTTATCCAGACACACCAACAGACACTCCTCTCAGCTTTACTAACGAAGTTAAACATCACATCAGAATTAAGGATGAAAGAGCCTGTATATACGAAATCGTACCGGTATCCGTATGTACACAAAGAATAAGTAAAGAAACAGATCTCTTCAATGTTAGAGCAAGGGATAATTCGACCAAGTCAATCGCCATGGTCTTCGCCCATTTGGGTCGTGGCAAAGAAACCAGATTCATCCGGTAAAATAAAGTGGAGGATAGTGGTAGATTATAGAAAGGTCAACGAGAAGACAATTGATGACCGATACAGAATTCCTCACATTAGCGATATTTTGGACAAATTGGGAAGATGTCAGTATTTTACGACCCTCGACTTAGCGAGCGGATTTCACCAAATCGAGATGGCTGAAGAAGACATTCCCAAAACAGCATTTAATGTTGAAAATGGACACTACGAATATTTAAGAATGCCATTTGGACTTAAGAACGCTCCGTCCACGTTCCAACGTATGATGGACAACGTATTGAAAGGACTTCAAGGAGAAATATGCCTCGTCTATATGGATGACGTAATAGTTTATTCAACATCACTACAGGAACACATAGTAAATCTCTCAAAAGTATTTCAACGATTAAGAGAAGCCCGACTAAAAATCCAAGTCGACAAATGCGAATTCTTAAAAAAGCAAGTTAATTTTCTGGGACACGTAGTCACACAAGAAGGCATAAAACCGAATCCAGCAAAAATTGAAGCAATAGAAAAATATCCAATACCGAAAACAGCAAAAGAAATAAGAGGATTTCTTGGACTACTAGGATACTACAGAAAGTTTATACGAGACTTCGCAAAAATCACAAAACCTCTAACAAGATGCTTGAAAAAGGATGCAAAAATCGAACATACACCCGAATTCGTAGAATGCTTTGAAACGTGCAGGAAATTATTAATGAATGAACCGTTATTGCAATATCCAGATTTTTCCAAACCGTTTAACCTCACAACAGATGCCAGCAACTTCGCTATTGGTGCAGTACTTTCCCAAGGACCAGTTGGCAGTGATAAACCAATTGCCTTTGCTTCCAGAACACTAAATGAAACCGAAACCAAATACTCCACAATAGAAAAGGAATTGTTAGCAATGGTGTGGGCAACTAAATATTTCCGACCCTACCTATTTGGAAGAAAATTTAAAATACTCTCAGATCACCGTCCTTTGCAATATCTATTTTCCCCAAAGGAACCTAACTCCAAACTAGTACGTTGGAGATTAAAATTAGAAGAATTTGACTACGAAGTAATTTACAAAAAAGGCAAAGCTAATACAAATGCGGACGCACTGTCTCGAATCGAAATACACACAAAGGAAACTAAGGACATCGATTCACAAATTAAGGAAGTCTTTGATGATTTAGTAGACATGGAAGACGATGGATGGTCAACGACTGATAATCCAGATGCAGATCGAATAATCGACGAGATTGTAGAAGAAAAAGCAACAGAATTAATTCCAGAAAACATCCCAGAAGATACTGTTACTGTTGAAAACGAAGATCAAAACATCTCAGACGACACTGTTGAAAACGAAAATCAAAACATGGACGAAGACGGAAATGAAACAATACATACAGCAGTAGAAAACCCAATTCTTGGTATACCTATTTCGGAAAAACCACTTAACTTCTATAGTAACCAAATTATAGTCAAACTTGTCAACTACAATCCACGACCTCCAGCAATTATACAAACCTTTCCGAATAAAAGACGTTATCATATCCAGCTATCGAAAGATCAGTTAAAAGCTGATACCGTAAAAATGTTTAAGGAACACCTCAACCCGAAAAAGAAATATGCAATTTTATTTGAAACAGAAGAAGAAATTTTTGCAGAGATTTGCGAAATTATTAGGAAAACTTTTAAAAACAACGCATACGACTTAGTAAAATGTAATCTTTAATTGGAAGATGTTAACCTAGAAGAACAGCAAAAAGAAATTATAAAAAACTATCATGAAGGAAAAACGAACCATAGAGGAATAGCTGAAACAGAAAGTCAAATAAGAAAACGATATTATTATTCATAATTTGCGTCACGATTCCTTCCAATCCACCGACCAGGATACTGCCTGCAAAGGTATTCCCGGACATTACTGTAATGCGGTGGAGCGCTTTCTTGTAGAACTACATATTTTGCCTTATTGCAATATTCACTTCCTCCAAATACTCTTGTAAATCGTTTGCCAATAACTGCAAATAATTATAATCATTTAAATTGTTAGGAAGAAATACTGGGCCTATTAGATTGTTATCCACTATTCCTGCCCAAGCATTAACGGTATAAGTCCTTTGGTGATTAGCCGTTTTTTTGGCGTGAGGCTTTTCGTCGGCGGCCCAAATGTGCTTGTTATGATGGTTTGTTATTCCATGCAATAAATCATCTCAAAACAAATAAAAACCCAGGTTCAGACGGAATATATCCAGAAACTTTAAAATTTTATCAGCGAAGAAAATATCGAAATATTTGTCCTTTTATTCAATCGCATTTATGATACAGGAAAATACCCCAAGATTGGCTGGATTCAATATTCATCCCACTACCAAAAAAGCCAAACCCACAACACTGCAATGAGTTCCGTCTGATAAGCCTTATGAGTCATGCAGTAAAAGTCCTACTAAAAATCGTACATAATCGTATCTATAGAAAGTGCGAAACAATCATCGGAGATGATCAGATTGTATTCAGAGCCGGCATGGGAACGAGAGAAGCCCTGTTCAGTTTACTAGTTCTCGCCCAAAAATGCTACGACCAACAGAAATATATATTTATATGCTTTATAGACTTCGAAAAAGCATTTGACAGAGTAAGGCACGACCTACTATTAGAACGTTTGCAAGAAGTCGGTTTAGATGGAAAAGACATCAAATTCTTAAAAAACTTGTACTGGAACCAAAACGCCAGAGTTAGGATCGAAGGTTCCACATCCGCAGAAGTAGAAATTAGGAGGGGAGTTAGACAAGGATGTGTTCTGTCGCCTCTGCTGTTTAATCTTTACTCGGAGTTTCTATTTAAAGAAGCATTTCAGGATTCCAAGGATGGAGTCAATGTGAATGGCGTAAATATCAACAGTATCAGATACGCCGATGATACAGTGTTAAATGCGGATACTGACTTAGGTCTACAACGATTCATCGACACGACAAACTCGACCTGTGAGCAATTTGGTATGAAAATAAACATTAAAAAAACCAAAGGGATGTCAATCCGAAAAAACCAAAACGTACCTCAGCCTTGCAAAATAAATGGGCACATTTTAGAACAGGTCAATAGATTTAAGTACCTGGGATAATGGATCGATACCAGCCTAAATCCTGATCTAGAAATAAGATCGAGAATAGAACAGGCCAGAAAATCTTTCAAAAAAATAAAAAAAAACTGCTTTATGATTCTCTAATAAAACTCGTAATTCGACTACGTTTATCAAAATGCTACGTCTGGTCGACTCTTCTATATGCAGTTGAAACGTGGACTTTTGAAACATCAACCGTAAATAAATTGGAGGCCTTTGAAATGTGGATCTACCGGAGAATACTCAAAATTTCATGGACACCGCATACCTCAAACGAAAAAGTGCTGCATAGAATAGGAAAGGAAAGAGAACTTTTTAACACAGTAAAAGTTAGAAAAACATTATATCTAGGCCACATACTGAGAAATAATAAGTACCAATATGCCCAACTTATAGTGAAAAGAAAAATCGAGTGAAAGAGAGGCCTAGGAAAGAAAAGACTATCGTGGCTCAGAAAAATCCGACAATGGACAGGGCTAAATTTTGAACAGCTAATAAGAACAGCTGAAGATAGAGAAGAGTTTAAAATTGTAGTAGCCAACCTCCATTGAAAAGAGGACACTTTAAGAAGAAGAAGGATAATCTTCAACCAATAACTCGTGAACGATTATTAAATGATAGAGTTTAAGTAGCTAATCATTCAAACGCCTCCAAACCCTTACGTGTGGAACATTTAGTTGAGCTGCTATTATCCTTGTAATTGTTTCAGTGTATACGCAGCAAAATTTTATACCGTATATACCAAAACAATTTGACAATAGAGTTCTCTGGGTACCGTCACACGTTGGAATAGATGGTAACGAAAAGGCAGATAGTATTGCTAGGTCCGCAGTAACCACTAAAGCCGCATCAGTGAAAAATCTAACGCTGTATTTGCATTTAAAAGCCTACTTAAAAGCAAAATTGCACGATTTTTGGCAAAACAATTGGAATAGAAGTACCACTAAATTGATAGAAATAAAATATTTTGTCCTTCCATGGAACTTCTGCCCTTTAAAGCGACAACATCAAGTCCTAATAACACGTCTCAGATTAGAACACACTTCTACAACACATGAATACTTGTTAAAGTGAGAGGAGGAATCAGTGTGTTTTGTTTGTGAATGTAAAGTGACAGTGAAGCACATTTTGATTGACTGTCCAATGTACTCAGTTGATGGACTATATCACCACAGTCAAAAAAAAAACATTAAAAGAACTTCTAGGAGAATCTAAATACGTAGCTGACTTGATAGAATTCTTAAAATCTCAAAACTTTTTTACTTAAATTTAACACAATACAAAAAACAACAATATTTTTATAAAAATTAATGTGGGTACGTAATATTGACAATTTACATTGTCGTTTACATACGTTTTTTTTTACATTAAATACAGTTTATGTTCTTCGTCACTGAGGCGTTCAGTAATTGCTTAATCCCTTAGGAGTTGCTCATATGCATTTTATGATGTATTGTATTTAAGGTTTGTCGAGGTGGTCATATTAAAGTCAAGTGAAAATTCAGATAAGAAGGTATCAATTATTAACCAACCCTGTATTGACCTTTGCTATGAAATTTGTTCCATCAATAATTTTCAAATGTACTTTTATAAAATTAGGGGAGCTGTAAATAAAAATGAATAAAAAGAAATAGCAACTGTCACGTCTACTATAATGTAAAGCAGTTAGATGATGTAAAAACAAAATTGAGCTGAATAATTTAAAAACTTAGGGTAATGAAAACTATATCAAAGTTAATATAAATTTTTATTGTTTTAAAGTTTCATTAGAAATAATAATTTACAAAAAATTTAACACAACTTACAAATATTGTTCTGAAGCTATTTTCTTGTGGCATTGTAAATTAATTACTATTTAACTGGAAATAAGCCACAATTAAAGATAAAAATACGTTTATTGACGTTTCAATTTCCACTTCGGAAATCGTTCTCCGAAGAACGATTTCCGAAGTGGAAATTGAAACGTCAATAAACGTATTTTTATCTTTAATTGTGGCTTATTCCCAGTTAAATAGTAATTAACAACTCTTATAAACTTTTAAATACATATATATATATATATATATATATATATATATATTATATATATATATATATATATATATATATATATATATATATATATACTATAGATTAAAGCTAAAATAATAAAAGAATAGGTAGATACGAATTAATTTTATTTAACACTTTATAGACTTCTGCTTAAGGGATTAGATAAACTGGCATATCACATGGAAAAGTACTATTATAAATCAAATGTTCCACCCCGTAGAGTTCATCGGCGAATGAGTTCTCTATAGTTTTCAGACAATCACATGATATAGGATTATCCAAAAGGTATATAGTCTTTGTTGTCTTCTTTACATTTGTCAACACATCGTCAGGTAAACAGTTGAATTGATTTTTATTTAAGTAAATAACACTGAAATCTTTTATACCATGGAAAAGCGTAGATATCGTGTTTAGATTGTTTCGTTCTAAATGAAGCCTTATGGGATTCTTGAAGGTAAAAACACTGGGATCTACATCTTTGATATTGTTGTTTCCTAAAAAGATGGTTACTGGTTCAGTAAAGATTGGTTCTAAAGTGGGAAAGGTATTGCCATCTACAACTTCCATTACATTGTGTCTTAAGTCTAATACACTTAATAGAGAACTTCCCCTAAGGCAGTTTGGACCAAGTCTGGATATTAGGTTTCTGTCTAGATGAAGGTGTTTTAAGCTTTTCATGTTTTGGAAAGTCTCTCCACTAATGAATTTAATTTTGTTTCCAGATAAGTACAGAGTTTCTAGGGCATCGAGGTTGTTAAAACTACCATCCACTAAATCTTCTATATTATTTACAGCCAAAGATAATTCTCTTAATCTAGGCACTGCTTGAAAAGCATTTGGTTGAATTCTGGATATATTTACGTTGATTAAAAACAGCGATTCTAGTACTGGAAAATTTTTAATAATACCATCACATAGGTCTGTAATATTACCTTGTTTAACATCTATTATTGCATAGTGGTCTTGCTTATATAAACTCACTTGAACAAGCTTGATACCTCTTACGTTTCTCGATAAGTGCACATTTACACTTACATTATTGAACGCGTCCTTGTTCTCACAAAAAGAATACACACCTTGTATCACAAATAAAAAAATTAAAAGTTTACCAGCTAACTGGATCATTTTGATTTCACTTTTGGTTTACTAATACTTGTTCAAATTGGGTTACATACATTTTTTGAGAACAGTTGATAAACTTCGTGAGGTCAAGATAAAATTACGTAAATGTTTAGTTTTATTGGTTGATTTTGACAAAATATGAACTATTAATATTAACGATATTATTATTTAATGTAGGCGAAAAAATGCATCTAAAAATATTTTTTATAAGTAAACTTTTACTAATACACACTAATAACTTAAATTCTCAAACAATAATATACAGGGTAGATCATTAAGAATGGAGACAAAATTGTAATAGTATGTTCAGTCCAAAAAGAAAATATTTTACCTTGTTTAAGTACAGTCAGTAAGGCGGACAAGATATAATATAGTTAAATTTGTAACATAAAATATATTTTTTTTCATAAGTTGGCCGTTTTTCTGGATATCTGGCGAACATTGAATTTATTCTTCTTTCTCTTCTATATGTATATATATATATATATATATATATAATATATATATATATATAATATATATATATAATATATATATATATATAAGGATCACTCAGACGAGTGGTGGGTTCTTATATCGGTCTCTAGGTGGAGAAATAAAAGACAAAGTTGATAGGCTACTTTATCTATTTTGAAGACGTTTCGCTTTCGAGTTTTGAAAGCATCATCAGTTCATCTAAAAAATTATTACAATATGAGAACCACACAATCATGGAAACGATGTTAATTGTTACCTTAAAAAGATATGTAGCAGTCAATGTTATTAACAAACATGTGAATGAAACTAAGTAAATGGACATAATACGCTGATCTTGTATAAACAGTTAAGCAACTAACAACATATATGAACTTGTAAAAAATTAGCACAGCAATTGACCATGTGGTCTAAAGTAAATTCAATGTTATTTAATGTTAATAAGTGAGTAAGAACCAAGAAAATCATAAATAACTTCCAACTATTTAATGGATATTAAGCTTTGATTTTAACTTTAGGTAGCATTATAAGTAATATTAATAAAATTCTAAAAAATAGTAAATATGAAGTTACCGATCAAAGCCCTATGAATGTCGCCGGGAAAATGGCGTTTAATGAAACAGGAACGAACTAAACCGCAAAAAGACAGCCAACCTTGAGGTCAAAAATACTTTTGACAGATCAACAAGGTGTAAATACCAACCCAAATTTTGGGCGGTTAATTTAAGTTTAACTGAGTTTGGATGACTACCAGGTTGCAAAGGACAAAACAGTGAAAAAAGTTGGTAGTGTAAACACAACTCCCCTCACTAATCAGCCCAAATTTACAAACCGGAGATTTTCATTCAACCTCATAAGTATGTAATGACGTTAATCATTATGGCTAGTTAAACAGCCAGGTGGTTAACGATATTATAATTTCCAAACAGCCCAAGGTTTAATATACTTGGAGCTGTGATTTGCAAAGGATTCTATGAATCAATTACAATATTTGTATTATTTTAATATAAAATTTGAAACACTAATTAAAGTAATTAGTGTATTGAAATGCAATATGGGTTGCATATGTAATAGTAAAATTAAGTAAAGATATTAAGTTATTTTATTGATATATTTATTTATTTTATTTCTATTTATATATATAAATTGTTTTATGAAAAATGGAAAAAAGTTCAACTAGTACACCTTATATGACATTAATGTAGTGAAAAGATTAAGTAGCCTAATTCTGCAAAATTAAAGCATGATATATTTGGCTCAAGTTACTTATGTCAGTTCTCTTATTCAATGCATTAGGATGTTTTAATATTGAACACATTTCCAAAAACTGTCTTTTAGCTAGATTGCGTTCAGTGGCAAGGATCTTAACTTCATTAAAATCCACTTCATGTTTTTGTATTTATCGCATGTTGTGCTAGAGCACAAGTGTGTTTCGATAAATTAATGTCGCTACGATGTGAAGTGAGACGACCTTTTAATGATCTACCAGATTGACCAATGTAACATAAATCGCAATTAGCGCATGGAATTTTATAAATTGTGTTCACTTGTTCCAAAGTGGACAAGGGTGTTTTAGTTTTAGAGAACAAATTTCTAACAGTTTTTTCATTCTTAACAGCAATTTTAACAGGTATATTATTTTGTTTATACAATTTAATAAGTTTCTCAGTAACTTGAGGGAAATAAGGTAAGGAAGAGTAATGTGTGATAGTATTCTCAAGAACGGTATTATGCAGAACAGTGCTATTTATAGAATTATTAGAGATGTTTCTAAGTTGGTCACTAAATTTTTTAGATGTTGAAATTCTTAAAAAACAGAATTTCAATATCTAAAAAATCATAATTTTGAAATATAAGGAAATAAGATCTCTCCATTGTAGTGGTATTTATAAATTGACGTAAGTTAAAAATTATAATCTTCACCAATTTTAGTACTTATAAGAACATTTTATTGTAGCATAGCTCTGATGATGGCTTTGTAAAGCCGAAAGCGCTTAGCTAGGAATTGCTTAAAATATACACACTTCAAAAATACTCTTTTACATTTTCTTTTGACTTGTCATAAGTGTGTACAAAAAATATCAGTCTTTTGATTGTTATATTTTAGCTTTATTCTTATTTCAGAGCTCCAAAGTATTCCATTTAGGCAGTCAATTGTTCTTCTAGCTTGTGTAACCCTTTTCTTTATTTCCTCATTGTCTTTTCCCGTTCTATCGAAGATTACTCCCAGGTACGTATATTCACTACAGGATGTGATTTCTTCATTATTCTCTAGTTCGATATTGGATAACTTAGCTCCTATGGGTAGGTATTTAGTTTTTTCTACATTTATTTCCAATCCCCACAGTTCATATTCCTCCCTTAGTTTTATTGCCATATACTCTAAATCGTCTTTATCATTGGCTATGATGACTTGGTCATCAGCAAATTGTAAGGTCTATAAACAAACATCTTCGAGGTCTATACCCATACGTGACATTTACGTTTCCACTGGTTTAGTGCTTTTGCAATATATATCTTGAACAACGTTGGTGAAATACAGCAGCCCTAGCGCAGACCCTTGTTAACGATGAACTTTTTAGATAGTGTGTTGCCAATTCTTACTTGTGATGTAGAATTTTCATATAGATTTTTTAAGGCTTTGATTAAAGTGTAGCTAATGTTAGTTTCTTGTAGTGACTTCCACAATTTAGTTACAGGCATGCTGTCGTATGCTTTACGAAGATCAACAAACATGAAATGGGTCTCTTGATTGGTTGCTAATTTTTTTTCAATTAGTTGTTTTAGGCAGAAGACATTATCTGTGCAAGTTCTTCCAGGCCGGAAACCAGCCTGTTCTTCTTCTTCTTGTTCCCTATACTCCATCTCAATGGGATTTCTAAGAATGCGTCCGTACACCCGGCTTAGTGTACTAGTTACCGATATTACTCTGTAATTTGAGCAATCCAACTTATCTCCTTTTTTATGGATGGAAAAAATATAAGCTACTTTCCATAAACTGGGTGGTGTGACACCGTTTATATATTTGTTCATACACCAAGTAAGTGCTAGAAATAGTTTATCTGTGCCACATTGTATTAATTCTGCTGAAATATTTTCTGGGCCTGGAGCTCTACCATTTTTTAGTTCAGTTACAGCTTTCTTCAGTATATCAACTCCCACTACTATCTCTTCGCCGTCAACTGATACTTCCCTTGGTGATTGTGCGGTATATTCTGCTCTACTTTCTGTTAGCAAACTCTCGTAGTGTTCTTTCCATTTTTCTGTTGGTATTAACTGGATAGAAGTAGTATTTCTTTCTGTGTTCTTTATTTTGTTTAAAAGTTTCCATGTCTCTGAACACTTACTTCCGCCCATGTAAGTGTTGATCTCTTGGCATGTCCTATCCCACATTTCGTTTTTTGCTGTTATTACTGCTCTTCTTGTTGTTCTTCGTAAGTCCAAATACTTGTCTTCGTCTACTTGATGTTTAGTACTTAGCCACCGTGTGTACGCTTTCTTTTTCTCCATTACTAGGTTTTCTATGTCTTCGGTCCACCATACCTTTTACTGTGTCGTTCGGATTTTAAACCAAGCGCTTCTTTCGCAGCTTTTTGTATACTGTCTATTATATTTTTATATACTTCTTCCACGGATACATTTTGGATTATATCTTCTAATTTTTCATTTAGTCTTCGTTGATATAGTATTCTCGTACTTTCATGTTGTAAGCTGTCCAGATTGTACTTTGTCGAGTTATAAATTTCTGTGTCTTCAGGTGGTTCTTTTGTTTTCTTGAATCTAAACGGAAAAACTATTTCGGGCTTTACCATAAAGTGATCCGAGTCGCATGATACTCCTCTATATACTCTTGTATCTATTACGTGTAATGTTGTATTTTGTTTTGTAATCACGTAATCTATGATCGATTTTAAATTTCTGGTTACCTGAATCCATGTATATTTGTGTATATCCTTGTGTTTAAAAAACCCGTTTGTAATTTTAAGCTGATGGTTTTCGCATACTTAAAATAATCTTTCACCATTGTCATTTAGGGTTATTTCCCCATGTGGACCTGCCACTTTGTTGTTTACCTTCTGTCCAACTCTACTATTTAGATCTCCTGCTATGATCACTTCTCTAGTACTTCCAATTTTAGTTATTTCGTCATTGATTTTCTCAAAAAATTCGTCTTTAGCAATATATGGTTGATCATCAGAGACTGCATATATTCCAAGAATAGTGACAGGTTTTTGGTTGATTGTCATATTGATTCTTATGATATTTTCATCTCCGGCTTCAAAATCTGTTATTTTGCGTTGATGTTTTTTATGTATCATTACGGATACACCTCTTTTTGCTCGCTGATGTTTCTCAACCTCGCTATATATATATATATATATATATATATATATATATATATATATATATATATATATATATATATATATATATATATATGTACATGGTTCTTCAATATCTCTGTACCACAACCTTTCTTCTTTGTTTCAGTCAATATAATCATGTCCATGTTCAATTTAGTAAATTCTTGGATGACTTCTTCCACCTTTCCGCTAATGCTCTGTACATTCCATGTGCCAATGTTCATTGTCCATTTCCGTAGCTGTTGTCGTCGTCTTTTTGATCCGTCCGAAGTTCCGAGGCAACTTTTAGGCTTTTTGGTAAATGCGGTTTTTTTTTCAAGTGACAGGGAACCAGCCTGACGTCTCAACCCCCAACCTGGAGAACCAGGTAATTTTTGTTTAAGGTATTCTTCCTTTAGACTGGTTGTCTTTCAGGACTCTGGAGACCAGCCTTCCCCTTTAGGAATGTGTGTCTGGTTTGGACGTTCTGAATGCAGTTTGATAGGTTGCACGACATGTACATGCCCCGCTTCCCCCACGTCCAGACGGCCCTCGCCACTCACACACGGACAAAAGGACTCCAACTTCACGCGGGGTGAGTAGGAGATGGGTATCGGAGTTTTGTCGTTGAAGGTTAGGTATCGACATGATACTACGAAAAGAAGATAAGGTCACGCGCATGAATAATTCTGTCTCTCTCTTCTATGCCTACGTCACCGAACGACAAAATGCCAAATGTTCTATTTTTACGTTGGGTTTGTTATGCAGTTTGCGTTTAAGTTAATATAGTGCTGGATGAGCTTTTCGGAATAAAATTCTTAAATATAATTAGAAGTAGCTTGTGTTTGTTGTTGTGAAATATTTTTAAAATGGTAAACTGTGCGATAGTTGGTTGCAATAGCAATAATAATAAAAAACTGAAAAATCCATCAAAGTGTCGGTTTTTTACATTCCCGCTTAAAAAAAACCTCGCCAAAATTTGGGTGGAGAAGTGCATGCAAAAAGAAAAAATAAATGTTTTTACAGCAAGTGTATGCTCAAAGCATTTTACTGAAAATGATTACCAGCTGAAAGAAAAATTGTTGGGTTATCCAGAAACAAAATGGAAACTAAATCCAGAAGCTATACCTAATGCTTATTTACCAATTGAAACCCGTTCTTGTTCGACATCGGAATGCAATAGAAAAAAGCGGGCAGAAACAAAAGAAAGGAGACAACTAGTTCAACACATATTGGATAATAAGTGAGTACCTACAATGTCACAAAAAAACTCGATTATTAATTTAATTTATTACATTTTAGTGTATCGCCGGTGGTAGTATCCAAAGACAACCCAGTAAACATGGAAATAGAAGATAACAACCAAGAAAATAGTTACTGTTGTCTTTCACGTTCAATCGGAACTCAAACTGGTTCAATTGAAGATGCACAAAAAATTAGACAACTTGAAGAAGAAAATAAACAATTGCGAATGATGGTGGGAAAAATGAGGTCAGAGGCAGATGCTATAGAAGAAATATTTACTAAAGGCCAGTTGCGAAAATTAAAAACTAAAAAGCAAATTCAATGGTCCATTGAAGACGTCGCTTCAGCACTTTCACTGTATGCAGGAGGACCACGATCCTATCGTTTATTACGTAAACGAGGGTACCCCCTACCTGGAATACGTACTTTAACAAGATGGGCGTCCAATGTTGAAATTCGTCCAGGTAAACATTTTCAAAATTTATTTAAATTATGTACATTCCTAACACGCAGATATTTTTTCTAGGAATATTGAAAATAATTTTGAAGCTCATGAAAAATTACGGGCTAACAAAACAGGAAAAAGCCTGCATAATTATTTTTGATGAGATGAAAATTCAAACAACGTTTGAATACGATAAAAAGCACGACATTGTTTTGGGACCTCATAAATACGTGCAAGTTGTTATGGCTCGGGGTATTTGTCACAAATGGAAGCAGCCTATCTTCTATGATTATGATCAGTCAATGACAAAAGAATTATTGTTTCAAATAATCGAGAGTTTGGAGAACATTGACTATCCGGTTTATGCTATAAACTCAGATTTAGGTGGCAGTAATCGAGGTTTGTGGAAAGCATTAGGTATTTCTGAAAACAAGCCCTGGTTTGAAAATCCCACATCTGGAAATAAAGTTTATGTATTTGCAGATGCACCACATATGATCAAATTATTGAGGAACCATTTTTTGGACTCTGGTTATTTTTTGAGTGGAAAATTGATTAATGTCAAGCCGATAGTCGATTTGCTCAAGCATACAAGATGTGCTGATTTGAATATTGCTCACAAAATCAGTGAAGAATTTTTAACAGTGAAAGGACCTCAACGCCAAAAAGTTAAATTGGCAACAAAATTGTTTTCGCACACTGTTTCTAGCGCATTAACTAGATTGGGGTCTTTGGGAAAATTCGAAAATAACATCAACTGGTTAGAATGTGCTGAAATGATCAAAATAATTAATGACTGGTTTGATATATTCAATTCAAAAGTTCAACAAAAAGATACAAGACATCATATTAAAGCGTACGGATCATCTTTAAATGAGCAAAATATGATTCTAGATAAAATGGAAAATCTTGTGAAAAATATTCGTACATCCACTTCAAAGTCATTACTGCCCTTTCAGCATGGAATTATTGTTAGCATTAAATCTTTGCAATTACTCTTTCTGGATTTAAAAAAAGATTTCAACGTCAAGTATATAACAACATATAATTTAAATCAAGATTGCTTAGAAGGACTCTTCTCAGTAATACGTGCGATTGGCGGTTTACATGATCATCCGTCTCCTTTACAATTTAAATACCGTCTTCGTAATTTTATTATGGGTCGAAATGATGAAGTAATTTCACTATCGGCCAATATAAGTAACCTACCAGAAACAACAAACATGTCGCTTCAAAACATGAAAGCAGAAAGCTCTTTAAATCCCGTTTGTTATAACAATGACATAGAAGATTCAGTGATGATAACCGAACCACTTTTTAGTCAATTAAATCTTCCAGTAACTTCAGAAAATGAAAACCATCGAACAGATTTTGAGATGGAAGAGTTGTATTATGATGGACTAGAGAATTTAGCTGGTTTCATAGCGTTCAAGTTACGACATGAAGAGAGTTTGGAAAATTCTACGAATAGTAACACATCTTTCTCATGGGTAAACCATCTCTCAGAAGGCGGTTTGGTGAAGCCTTCAGAATCATTACTTACAAACTGTCATAAACTAGAAAATATTTTTTGCCAATTCAATGGAGATACTATTAAAGTTGGCATCAAAAATTATCAAAAATCTTTATTGAAAAGATCAGTTCACGTTAAAACATCTGATGATGTGAAAAAACTATTTTTTAGATGTCGGATGTATTTTCGAATGCGAGTTTTAAATAAAAAGTTGAAAGAAAAGTCTAAAATACAAAAAAGAAAAATTGCAAAAATTGTTAAGTAAAATAAATCAAATGTAATATTGTTTTTTTTTTTGTGTGCTTTGTATTTTTTTGTTTTTTGTTTGTTTTATTTTTGTTTTGTTTTTTGGGGCCAAGAGATGTGCTCTTTTTCTAGTCGGCGTAAAGCTGCGCGGGAAAAGAACCAATCTCAGGGGACGAGTTTTACACGGAGAGTCTTAGGACTTTACACATCCTTAAACTATCCCAAGACCGCTGGGTACTCCCAACACTGATTGGGGGTGTGTAATCTTTGATTGCACCCTTCTCGTGGTGGCCCTGTTGAAACTAAACTTAGCGGATCTAGACTAGATAGTCGATAAACAATCCTTGCGGAATTGGGGGCTTATTTGACCTTTTAAAAAGGGTGAAACTAAAGAATGTAATCTAGAACTAGAGGACCGTAATAGATCTGAAAAGGTTGCAGTGGAATAGACTAAAAGAGACTCTTTAAATCTATCTAAATATAACTACTTAATATTGTTTTTGTAATTTTAATACTTTTTTGAAACTTGAGTTTTTTTATTATTTCTTAAACCACTCTTTTTTAATAACGGTTTGACGCGGTTTATTTAAAGTGCCGTATTTTTCTGCACGTCTAGATACCTCTTAAATTTTTGCAGTGAAAAAACTATCGAGTTTTTTATTACAGTAGATATTGTATTATTTTACTGGTATCATTATAATTCACCAAAGTATAAATTAAATATTGTAACAAACGAACAATAATTATTTTAAGTTATTTAAAAACACGACAATGTATAAAACTCATGCTTTCCCGTAACTCTCCGTACAATTTTGTCGTGCGCTGACGTCACGCGCGGCCGGTCCCAAAGTTGTTATCGAAGTGGCTTTATCTTCTTATGTAGTATCATGGGTATCGAAATGATTTCAGGAAAGAGGACAGCGGTATGCTGCTCCTATTAGTCGCCTTTTACGATCAAGTCAGGAGATACTGTGGGTGAATTCTACTTGAGTGTCCCGCATCCCACACGGGGTGTGTTCTTTCTTTTCTTCCTCTTTATATACAATTCTGCTTGTTCATTGGTGGATTAATACCTCTATGGATGGTTGTCACTCTATCTTTTGCGCGGTCGTCCAATACTTATTTTGCCGACTGGTGACTAATCTCTTGTTATTTTGATGACATGGGTCTTCCCCATTCTGCTTATGTAGCTATTCCATTCTTTTTTTTCTATTTTGTGTTCATTAATTTATACACTATACGTTACATTTTCTTCTTATGTCTGTACTTCTCTTTTTACACTGGCTTTATGAATTCTTAACCTAGTTATAAAATTCAGAAGTCGTTGAAAGCAGTCAGCGCATTAATGACTCTCCGCAATGATGGCGGTGTCGTCTGTGTATTTTTAAATTTTTTTACGTTTTTTCCATCGAATTTTATTAATTTTTCAATATATTCTGGGACATTTCGAAAGATGTTTTTGGTATAAATATTGAATAATGGTGTTCAAATTACACAGCCTTGACGAACTTATGTTTTATTGACATTTTTAAGAGTATATTTACATACATACATACTTTGAAGTATTGGAATATTAAATGCATATGTTAATAATTTGTTAAATCTCAGACGTCCTTTAAATACCTAAGCAAACAAACTAACAATGGTCCGATAAACTTTTATTATTTATTATTAGTTAAGCTGTCAAGGAAAAGTTTTCATTGTTACTCGGTTCGACGTCCAGTTAACCAATATAAATAACGAAAAATCTATCAAGTTGCTGACAAGCCATAGAAAATTTCCAATGTATCGGAAGCAATTCCATTGTATACTCTTATCGCAATGTCGGTAGCGAAATGATCTTTTAATGGCATTTTCATCCGCGTGCCTGTCATTTTTCATTTTCGGTTTTTCCAAGGAAAAAAGAAAAATAGTGTTAGCAGTCTATCATGTCATATGGCAGAGGGTAACGCAATGGGGATTTATAATCCTGGTGGATGGGGAAGGTCTTTATTTAGTTAATGAAAGCGTCTGGATAATGTTAGATTATGTGGGAGTATCGGATGACGAAATAATATTCTGGTATAGATAATCATAGATAATATGATTATTTGGACTGGTAACTTAGAAAAGGTTATAGATTGGAATTTTCAAAATATAATTAGTACCTTGTGCACTTGTGCAGCCACATTTTAATTATTCTATTATCTTGCTGTTTGGTCCAAATGACATGATTATTCAGACATATATGTGCAAAGAACAAAGAGTAAAACCTTCCAATTACAATGGGATCTAAAATCATTCTGATATTTATATATTATTATTTAAAATAGTTAAGTAATGTTCTAAAAATACTTGTCTACAGGGTGGTGAATCGTCAAACGGGCCATAGGAAACTCAATGGGAAATTCTAAATTGTTGAATTCCTGCTTCCCTAATTATTTTACACCAAAAGTCATGGGAAACTACTTGTAGAGGACTCAAATATGTATCGAAAACAATTGTTAAAATTGTTCTACTACTTAAACGTATTCCAAAATTTTGCTAAAATATAATACATTTTTCAGGCCACCCTAAAAGTCAGGCCATACGCCGTGAAAAAATGTGTATTACGTGTTACGTTTTGTCATATTGACGTTTCTAATATTTGACAATATTTAAATCAACTATATTATATTTATCTATGATTTAAATGGCCAACATCTTGTGATTTATTATTTAAAAGAAAAATTAATTTAATTAAAAAATGTACTCAGTTAAGGAGAAAAGAGCAATAATAAAAATGTTTTATTATAACATTTGTTATAGTTTTATGTTTAGAAATTATGATATATTATTATTAGGAATAAAGATCACAGTAACAGTATATTGGAATTCATTATATTGTTGTATAACTTAGCTTAACATGGAATTAAATTTTAGTGTATTAGAATATCTTACGAAGATAACTCAGTTAAAATAAGAATTGAAAACCAGCAATCTGATACCTTCAAAACCAGCAGAGGTGTACCACAAGGCTGCATACTATCTCCAGACCTGTTTAATTTATATGGAGAATACATAATGAGGAACGCACTCGATGGATGGAGAGGCGGCATCTCCATTGCAGGGAAAAAGATCTCAAACTTAAGATTCGCAGACGATACAACACTGATAGCAACATCTGAAGAGGAGATGTCGAGACTGATAAAGAGAGTAGAAACCGAAAGCAATAAGTGTGGGCTCAAGATTAATAATCAGAAAACAAAAATCATGATTGTGGACCACGCGAATATCCTCCAAACAACAGGCGCCCTAAATCAATTCGAGAAAGTAGACGAGTTCACGTATCTAGGATCTTCCTTAAGCAATGCAGCCTCCTGCCATACGGAAATTCGCAGAAGAATAGGAATGGCCAAGAACGCGATGAGTCGACTGTCAAAAATATGGAAGGACCGCTCTTTGTCCAAAAAACTCAAAATGAGACTGGTACGGACACTCGTTTTTTCAATCTTTAGTTACGGTGCCGAAACATGGACAATAAAATCAGAGGATAGGAAAAGGATTGACGCATTCGAAATGTGGTGCTGGAGACGAATGCTACGCGTCTCGTGGACGGAGCACAGATCCAATCAGTCGATTCTCGAAGAGCTAAACATTCAGACCAGACTCTTCTCTCAGTGTCTTGCAAATGTTTTAAAGTTTTTTGGCCACATTGCGAGAAGAAACAATGACAACTTAGAAAGACTAATTGTGTGCGGAAACGTAGAAGGACGTAGAGGCCGAGGAGGCTCACCTATCCGATGGTCAGATCAAGTACAGAAAGCCACTGGAGAGACGTTTTCCGAGTCCATGAGAGCAGCCCAAAATCGCAAGAGATGGAGATAATTGACAGCCCGCATTGTAGGAAATCACGATCCTCAGCAATGAGGAAACGACAAGAGAGAGAATATCTTACGTTACATAAAGATCCGGTAGTGACAGGAAAAGGTTCGCGCTATTGCCTGAATACAACATTATGCGATTTTTCGTCAACTAAGTACATTTCATTATATTGACCGATTTGTAAACAATATAATTTATTGTTCACAAAGTAATATTGTTTAGTAGTAGTAGTATTTAGTAAAATTCATTGTTTATGATTTAATCATAAAATAAAAAAATTGACAATTCAAATTGTCAAACATCAGACATCAATATGATAGGTAAAACACACACGTTACGTTATATATTCTTGTATTACGTGTGGCCTAACTTTTAGGGGTGGTCTGAAAAATCTATTATATTTTTGCAAAATTTTGAAGTACATTTGATTCGTAGAACGGTTTTAACATTTGTTTTTAATTCAGATTTTAGTCCTCTACAAATAGTTTCCTATGAGTTTTGATCTAAAATAATTAGGTAAGCAGCAATTTAACAATTTAAAATTTCCCATTGAGTTTCCTATGGCCCGTTTGACGATTCACCACCCGGTATATCCCACGACCGAAAATCGCAAGCTAATTTTGCCTAACCTCAGTGTTGTAAGCGGGGATGAGTAATGGATACTCAGAGACGCTACCTCTGCAAGAAAATTGAGGCTTTTAAAATGTGGCATTATTGTTGAATCCTAAAGATATCCTATACTGACCACGTTACTAATCAGGATGTTGTATTAAAAATGCAAAAGAAAAGAGCTATTAACCACAAAAAAACAGCCACAATAGAATACCTCTGTCACCTCCTGAGGAACAGTAAAATATATGGGTTATTTCCAATAATACAATGTTGCTACTAAGCAAAGTAGAAGGAAAACGGGGACCAGGAAGGCGAAGGCTTTCGTGGCTGAAGAATCTACTTACGTGGTTTAACACAACAACCAAAATTCATTTCATTGAAGCAGCATGCAAAATACAGATTGCCATGGTGAGCTCCAACATCCGAAATAGGTAGGCACTGTAAGAAGTTTTTAGAAGGGTAAATTATTTATTAATGTTTATACGTCTATTAATATCTTGTTTTTTGTTGCCTAAGAATATATTTTGGCTTTATAAGAACAAACGACGCTAGAACCGGAAACACCAGAAAATATCACAAATGAAGAACTTAATATAAATGTACAGAAAGTTCGGAAAATGTTTAGAAACCTGAAGAACAGAAAAGAAGCAGGTAAAGACGAGATACCAAACGAGTTACTGAAATATTGTGGAGCAGCAGTGGCAGAAAAATTAATATTAATTAATAAAATTATTATGAATCACAATAAAATACCGAATAATGAAGAACGAGCGAACTAATTCTACTATTCAAAAAAGGAGATAAAAAACAGCCAGACAACTACAGAGGTATAAACTTATTAAATACTACGCTAAAACATAGAAGTAAAATTTTAGAAGTACTAATAAATCAGAGGATATGTTTAGCAGATGAACAACAGGGATATCGTAGTGGAAGATTATGTACAGATAAAATATTTGCTATAAAGCAAATTACTGAGAAATCACTAGACTATAATAGACCGGCATTTCTGTGTCTGATTGATCTTTTTTTTTCGAATGAGGTGAAAAGGTTCGAAACTGACTAGGGAAGGTGTCCCTAGTACTGTTAGATTCAACCAGAAAGGCAGGACCAAACGAGAACGGCATAGAGTTCACATGGAAAACCGGGCTTCCCATCGTGCGCCCCTGTCAGGTCGCCTACCAATTAAAACCACCCCTTCTTCGACGCTGAATATCCCCGGACGAGTTCATTAGAGAACGAAACATGGGGACATCCCGCGTAGTCTGGAAGGTGTTCTTGCAGAAGGTCTTAGGGCTTGTCCTACAATGTATACCTAATAACGGCACACATCTAGGGGAGGGTCTGATTCCTTTTCAGAAGAAAAAGGGGGAAAAGTGTTCGAAAAACTGACATTATTATAGAATTAAGAATAAGAAGAAGGTGAAATAAAGAGAACATTTGGCACCTTTATGTCAATTATATGTATATATATATATATATATATATATACATATATATATATATATATATATATATATATATATATACATATATATACATATATATATATATATATATATATATATATATATATATATATATATATATATATATATATATATATATATATATATATATATATATATATATATAAGGAAACCTCTCTCAGCTGGCTTGTTCAGCCCTTTCAAGTGTGGCCTTTCTTTTTTAGGCATTGTCAACCCTATTCTGTTATGAAACCTATTTTGTTCGGTGGCGAAGACATTACACCAGAAGATGCAATGCTCAGCGTCGTCCCTTTCGCCGCATGTAAAGCATATGTCATCGTTGGTTTTCTTGATGGCGTATGTGTAAGACCTCAAATATCCATGTCCGGTCAGAAATTGTGTAAAATAGTAATTCCCTCGTTTAAACTTACAGTTGCACCAAGCCACTACATCAGGAATTAGAGTTTTGGTCCATTGAGCTTTTGTAGTTTGTGCCTCCCATTCCCCCTGCCATTCTGTTTCTGTTAGTAGTTGCTCTCGTACGGTAGCTCTTACCTGGGGTAAGTGACCATTCCGGTTATCATATAGCATATGCCGTTATTTGGCTAAGAGATAAATGGGGAGCGTACCAGCGATTGTCTGTAGGGCCACGGTAGAAGTGGTTCGATACGCACTCGTAACTTTGAGAAGAGGTTTTCTCTGTGCTTTATTGATCATGTCTTTGTACTTTTGATATCTCAGTACATCTATCCAGACGGGGGTTTCATATAGGAGGGTCGATTGTACAACGTGTAGGTACAATCTTCTCTTATTGCTGCTAGGCCCACGTATATTAGATATTATTCTCTGGATGGCTACTGTCTGTTCGTAGTTCTTCTTAACCACTCTCGAAAGATGTTTCGTGAAGCGTAGGCCTCTGTCTAGATCAATATCTAGATATTTAGCACAGTTTGTTGATTTTAGCTCATTACTACCTAGTTGGAATATCAAATCTGGCCTGGCTCTCGGGGCTTTCAGAGTGACCGCTTCGGTCTTGTTGCCTGCAAGTTTTAGGTCGTTATTCATCATCTAACTATTTACTTTACGAAAGCAGTCGTTTACAGTGTCTATGATTTCTAGATACATGTCACTTGTTACTTATATAGCTAGATCGTTGGCATAGGCTATTGTGATGCTATTTCTACCGTAATCGATGTCTAGTACCCCATTATACAGTACATTCCATAACGTCGGGCTTAATACGGAGCCTTGTGGTACTCTGGCTGTTAATCTGATTTTTGTGTTTCTAGCTACTGAGAGATATCTATTACTTAAGTATCTCTTTATGATGTTCATTAGATATCCCGACACTTTGGCAGATTCTAATTGTCTGATTGATCTAAAGAAAGCGGTTGACAAAGTAAGACTTAAAGATGTAATCCATCTTCTGTATAATAGAGAAGTTCTCCTAAATAATATAAAATCTATCGATAAAATCTACCAAAACAACAACATGGAAGTAAAAATAGATGGACAACTTACAAAACCTATAGAAATATGCAGCGAAATAAGACAAAGGGATTCATTGAGCCCAATGCGTTTCGATTTGATTATAAATGAAAAAATCAAAAACGTTGACAAAGAAAGAAGATACAGAATGGGAAACAAAGAAATCACAGTACTCTGTTATACAGACGACGCAATATTAACACCCCAAGATGAAGATAGCCTGCAGAGACTGGTCCACAAATTTAACATAAGAGCAAAAGAGCACTAAGAAGAATCACAGGAAATATGCTGGGAGATCGAAAGAGAAATGAAGATATTAGAAGAAAATGTAACGTGCAACGTATAAATAAATGGACACAAAATAGAAAAAAAATAATGAAGTAACCACAAAAGCAGAATGGAGAATACCCGTATCGTCAAAATAGCAAGAGATAAGTTACCAATCGGCAAAAGAAGTATCGGATGACCGCGCAAAAGATGGAGTGACAACCTTCCATTTAGATATTAATCCGTTAATAAACAAGCAGAATTGCTCATAAAGTGTAACGGTTATTTTGCCTACCACCTAGGGTATTACTATTGGGGGTTGAAAATTGGGGACAGAAATTGCTGGGTTGGGGATAGGGTAAGCAAAACAAACCGAAATGTTTGCGAATGGCTGCTCTTGGTTTGTTTGTAGAGCTGGGTCGTAAGAAAGTAAATGAAATAAGGGGACTGATATGGGGTTACTACAAAAAGTGAATCAAAATGAGTACTTAAAATATCGCAATTCACATCTCTACATCGCTGAAATAGCACTTGTATACTAAAGAGAGCCGCTCTCGTAGCCACTGCATTCCAAAAACCAAACTGTGTATGACTGATTTTTTCTTTGCATAGTCTATATATCCTTTGATGTATGTTTTTTAAAAATGACTTTCAAATGTAGCTCCTTAAGCTGAGGGTCCGAAAATCATTGCAGGATACGGATTTGTTTTCTTTGGTAGAGCAAGAAACGTTGACTTAAACCATAATCTTGGTATTACTCCGTTTAAATATATGTCATTAAACATAATTGTCTTCAGTTTGTTTAATATTGTTTTTATTTCAGACCATAACTTGCCAAGATCTCCACTTTCCGTATTTCGACTTTTAGATACTATTTTAGTTAATGGCTGTTTTACTAATTAAAACTCTAGTCTAATACAAGTTGCTTCATCGATAAACATAATCTTCTTTAAATAATATTATTCAATATTGTGTTTACTTTTAAGAAAATATTAAACTAACTTGTCTAGTATTGAGAAACCAACAAAACACTACTTATCTAATCGTGCAATTTGATTTAAACGATAGACATTTTTACTTTGCTTTCGGAGATAATTTTTAGCATTATCATTACCGTAATCACTTCTTTGACTCGTTATGCTTCAAAAATCGGAATCCAAGGAAAATAATTTCCAAGCTTTATAATTATTTCACTCGTCGTCTACGCCTGCCAAAAGAAGCTAAGAATAACAAGGTAATTGCATGAAACCAATACCATTGTCAGTTGTATATCTCAAAGGGCGTTCAAAGTCTAAAAGAATTCTAAGATGAAAAGAATTTTAAAACGGCGAAGATCAAAGTTCCGTAATAAATTCAGTAATTCTTTTCAGAGACGGTAAGTAAACAATCAGTGATTACATCAGAGCACTTCGGTAAATTTCGTTAGAAGAGTATTGTAGGAGAAACGGAACGTCGAGGAAGTTTCAAATTCAAGAAAATGCAAAGACAGTTATGGTAAATTTTGTTTTTGTTTTCTGAAGGGAATAATTTGCATTTCTTTCAGTTTTGAATAACAAAACGTAGCTTTTTGTTGTGGTAATACCGTGGTTAAAAATATGTCCGTATTTGTAGAGGTACAATACCCATATTTAAATGTTAAAATGTATATAGATTACATTTTATTTACTAGTAATTTTAGTACTCTTTATACTTTTGGTATTCTTTTTGATAAGTTTTAGATACAACTTCTTTACTAGTCTAATCAATGTTTATGAAGAAACTAATTAACAACACAACGCCGTGACAATAACATTGTGTGAAAAAGCAGAAAACGCATATAATCTTAGTAAAAGTATTAACCCTACAGCAGGCGCGCCGACTACCGTTTTATAACCGGGCGCGCTGTGTATTTTGTACACAAAACACATTTTAGTTGATTTTACCAAATTTAGTGCGTTTTAACAAAATGACAACCACGATTTACAAAAATAGTTTATTGTTACATAAAATAATAAACATAAAACATGCACCTACGGGTTACTTCACTCGATTTCTTCTGATTGCTGCCGTTCATTGTTCTTACATTTTACGCAGGTAATTGTGGTTTCTGAATGCATTTTATATAAAAATATTCTACATAGCCCACATCTAACTGTTGTGCTGAAATTTTTTGAGCCTGGACATATTGCACAACGTCCACGTTTTCTAGAGCTTTTCACTTCTGTTCTAGTAGGTTCTTCACATAATTTATATTTCATTAGAAAACCTTGAATATCCTAAGGAAGATATTGCATTGTCGCTTTTTCTGAAAGATGTACTTTCATTAAACTCAAGCTTAAATTCTTTAGAAAAATTCGGCGATATATTTTGGGATTTGTTTTATTGGCACAAAACAACACATGCGCGTTGATACCCGCCATATCCATTAGAGAAAAAAATATAATTAGTGGCCATCTTCTGGTTATTCTTTTTACAGAATATGATGCACACATTTGGTCAATAGTATCCACACCGCCTTTTGTGGCATTATAATCTAGAATAATTTCTGATTTTTTTAGTTTCGACGTCTACGGTGGCAGTGTCATGCATCGTGGATAATTATCCACGGATATTATATTTCGTTCTCTGATATATTAAATAAAACTTTCCACTATTTTTTTATAAATAAGCAACACTATATAAATCTATGTCGCCCTTCTCTCTGACATTTTTATTTTTTTGGAGAATAATTTGTATCAGCATCTGGACTTCTCTCTGGACAATTACAATTTAACTCACTGCTTTCACTACATTTAATCGCAACAATTTAATCGCAATATACACGTGACTTTATACCAGAATGATCGAATTCAATTTATCTAATGTGGTTCGCGTTAGCGCCGGACTTAATCCCGACCGTTTTCAAAAATTAGCATCCGTCAGTAACAAGGTACATTTTATGAAAACACGCATTCGATTCATTCAGTTAATCCTTTTCAAAAGAAAATCCTTTTAAAAGCAAACGAATTACGAATGTTGAAACAGATTCTATAATCTGCCTTTCCCTTTTCGGTCTATTTGAAAAAAACGTCGTCATTATTCGGCTTTACCATTCAACCATATGTAGGAAAGGGATTTTTACAATGCCAATGACGTTAGAATGGGACGCGGTAGGGATACGACTTATTATTTTTTTTCTTAAAGCATACGGATATATTGCCAGAGCATGACATTAAAATAAAATTTTTTATTTTAATTTCCTTGATGTTTCGATCTGGGATTAATAAAACGATTTACCTATGTTATTTCAACATTTCGACCATTCTCAATAGACACTATTAATACTATTAATAATAATAATAATTAATAATGAAACTGAAACACATAGAAAAAGGATACCTTAAAAAAAAGTGCAAGCAAAAGTGGGTGGAGGCTGTCCACAAGAAGGAATTCTGTCTCCTCTACTTTGAGCAACCTTGGTAGATGATCTCCTCAGAAACTTGTCCACAGAAGGCTTTTATTGTCTAGGATATGCTGACGATATAGCAATCGTTGTTAGGGGCAGGTTTACTTAGGTGGTGTCTGGGAGAATGCAAGCAGCTCTAAATATAGACGATGACGACTTGTGTAAACAGGAGAGACATAGTCAATGCTCAGTAAATAAAAATAGTTAACTTCACAAAAAAAAACAGCACTACAAGGCCTAAAACCACCGGTGCTGGGAAGAACAGAGATTTCATTTGGCAAAGAAACAAAATACCTTGGGGTATATTTTGATCATATTTCATACATGAAATACTTAACCCCAAAATAACTCTTTGGTTATACACAATGGTTATTAAACCCATGATAACCTATGGCTTGATGGTAGACAAAGACACAGCAAGTGGGAGCAATAAGGCTGCTAAGTAATACACAAAGGCTAGCATGCCTATGTATTACGGGGGCCATAAAAAAACTCCTGTAAAAAACTGCATCGTTGGAAGTTCTGTTGAATCTACTACCACTTCATATCTTTATACAGGGCGAATCCAGATCAGTGATGTACAGATTAATCCATAGTCATCGACATATAAGCCAGATGCATGGTACTGATAACAGAAAGCTAATCGAGGAGCCAAAAACCGATATTGTGATGGGAAAACCTATCGATGCAATAGCTACGAGATGTAGCTTTACCAATAAATTTACAATTATGATACCAGGCAGGGAAGACTGAAATAAAGGTGTACCCATAAAAGCTGCTGCTACCTAGTACACGGATGGCTCTAAAACATCGGAGGGTGTGGTAGCCGGCATGGTGGGGACAAATAAAGAAATACATTTCCCGATAAGTCTATCTAAAGATGTAACAGTTTTCCAGGCAGAAATACCTGCAATCCATTACTGCGTAGAAGAAATAGAAAGGCAAGAAAGAACGTTCTGTTCACTTGCCATCTTCACAGACGGGCAGCGCTAAAGGCACTTAATTCTGTAGAGGTCAATTCTAAGCTAGTATGGGATTGCCTGTATGCCCTAAATAAATTAGGAAACAGGAGCAAGGTTACAGTAGCCTGGGTACCGGGGCACAAGGTTCATAAGGGCAATGAAAAATCAGATGAAATAGCCAAACAAGGCTCATCAATGCCATTCATTAGACCGGAACCCTTCTGCGGTGTTTCAAAGTCAGTAACAAGAACGGCCACAAGTAAGTGGGTAGCTCACAAATCTCTAGAATTGTGGAGAAATTCAGCAGGATAAAGACAGGCGAAACAGTTCATTAGAGAACAATTGCCAACATTTACGGCAGACCCAATAAGCAAAGCCCGGAACACAGTCAAAGCCATAGTAGGTCTTCTAACAGGGCACTGTAAGCTGAATAGGAACTTGATTCTAATGGGATGATCAAGTGATGACCTGTGCAGATTCTGTCACCTCAAAAAAGAAACAGCAGAGCACATTTTATGTCAGTGTGACAGTCTGGCAAATGTGCGTTTCTTTGCATTAGGAGAAGAAAATCCACCGGCAAATAGCTACACGGAAGGTATAGTCTCCAAACTACTAGACTTTATAAAAGGAGTCAGGCTAAAGAATGTTATCTAAGACTAGAGGACTGCAATAGATCTGCAAAGGTCGAAGTGGAATAAGCCGAAAAGCTCCGTATCTTAATGTAATCTAATCGAATCTACTATGTTACGCAGATGATGCAATATTGATAGCCCAAGATGGAGATAGTCTGTAAAGACTGTTCCAGTCCCGACACAGCCACAACGCAAAACCTACTGGTAACTGCAAAAATAAGAGTACTGAAAAAATTACAGGACATACACTGAGAGGTCGAAAGAGAAGTAAAGACATTAGACGAAAATGTACCGAATAGTGTATAAATGAATGGACACAAAATAGAAAAGAAGAATGGAGTAACCTCATAAGCAGAATTAAGCAGACCCGTGTCGTCAAAATAGCAAGGGGTAAGTCACCAATCGGCAGAAGAAGTATTGGACGAACGCGCAGAAGGTGGAGTGATAACATTTTATAGAGGTATTAATCCACCAATGAAGAAGCCGACTTATTTACAAAGAGAAAGAAGAAGAAGAAGAAGCAGTAAAGGAAGGTTCATTATTAAATATTGAAACATATGAGAATACACTACAATTAATTGCAATAAGAATTATATTTTACATTTGTTTAGACATTTTGACAATGCTTACTTGGACTTGATACTGTAGGCAAATAGCCATATTTTGAGTAAAATTTTGAGAGATGGTGATATATCCTCAGATTGATATAAAACTTTCTTCTTTCTGTGTTTATGCAGTTATTTATGAATGATGTGTTCAGGACAGTCTAATAAATCATTAATCTTCGTATGTTCCTATTGCTGACTTCTTCTTTCAGTTTTGGTAACCAGAGCGTGTACCATTCTTTTAATGATATTGCTACACATTTTTCTTCATTTAGTAGGATAAAAGCTGTTGTTTTCTGCAAATACGATGGCCTCTATATAACATATGAGGACATCAGAAAGGAAGTATGGATATATATGTTCAAACTAGAAGCAGCTGGTTTCTCTCTTTCACCTTGAATATGTATATTACGACAAATATGTATATTAAAACAAAATAAGTAAGGAGACTATGGTAAACTCTATTTAAAGCACATAAATAAAATAGAGAATATCATACATACATTTAATACTTAATCAATAATATCTA
The DNA here is from genome assembly GCA_918026665.1 of Diabrotica balteata. NCBI lineage: Eukaryota > Metazoa > Arthropoda > Insecta > Coleoptera > Chrysomelidae > Diabrotica > Diabrotica balteata. The sequence goes on from OU898276.1 coordinate 37,948,376, forward strand.
CAAATTAAAATATGATCATACAAAATCAAGTATTTACTTACTGGCGTGATCAAGTTTACAAAGGGTATAGTACAAACGACAAGACAGAGGGTTAAAATATTTGAAAGAAATGAGACAATAGCTTGACCATCGGAGCTCGACAATAAATTCACCCTTGGTTACACAAGAATATGACAAAGCAAGTGATTCTAATTATATCTGCCTTGGTTCGGAGGTGTGAAAAATACATTAATGCGCAAGGAATTTAAAATTCGGCAATTTACGGCATTCATTAATATGATACAACTTAGAATGGTACACAATATGCATACATATTTAAAATGATACAGTTAATTATTAGTAAAATAAATCGACCTTGTTAATAAAGGCACCCAAAATGAAATCCAACGCAAAATTATATTATATTATATAAGTATTATTAAATGCAATTCATAAGTAAAATTAGGGATAAACTGTACATTCAACTACTATTGAAATTAATACGATTTATTAGCATCGGCACGTAAATGGTGTGCAAATATAGTGATATTAATATAATAAAATAAGTTATCTAGTAATAATGAATCAATAAAATTATTAATACTATTCAGTTAATATTAATTGGCGAGACAGCAGGCCAAGAATAAAGTGAAGAGTTGATATTGTAAATAGTATACCGGAAAGGTAGGTGGGGCGCTACTATAGCACTGGGAATATAGTTGGAAGCACAAATATTGCTTTTCTTAAGCAACGAGTAATAAGCTCTGCTAATGTGATACGTACTACCTGCAATTATATAGAGTTACATTTAAAACGTAAAAATAATTTTTATTTAGTATTTAATTATTATTTATAAAAAGTTTCTAAACTGCATCAAGAGGTACATGTTTGATATCCACTAGGAAACTAAGTTCCTGTAGCTGGCTGTATACCATGTTTCACAAATTTTTTTATTTACAATCCTTTATAAAAGGTATATAATAAAATACCCAAACGGGCTATATCACAATTACAGAACGTTTTCGGAATGTAAATTCCATCATAAGTGTAACTAAGTATACACACTTTGAGCCACTAAGTTACACTGGTGATGGAATTTACATTGCGAAAATGTTCTGTACTTGTGATATAGTCCGTTTGGGTGTTTTATTATATACCTTTTATAAAGGGTTTTAACATAATAATACTAATACACAAAAAGGGAAACACCACACACTATATACAGACCTGAAAAATTATCAACCAATTTCACTTTTTTCACAACTTTACAAACCCTTTACAAAGATTATTACAAACAGGTTAACAATTAAATTTGACGGATAACAACCAGTAGAACAAGCCGGATTTAGAAAAACGGTACAGCACCTGTGACCATCTATACACTTTAAAAATCCTAATAGAAAAGACTAACTAATACAATCTCCCATTATGTCTGGCTTTTATAGATTATGAAAAAGCTTTTGATAGCGTAAAACTGTGGGCAATAGAAAAAGCATTAGTCAACAACCGGATCGACTTCAGGTACAGAATACTAAAATATAATATTTACGAACAAGCTGAAATGATAGTGACATTGGGTAATGGAATCGAAACAAGACCAGTAAAAATCAACCGAGGAGTAAGATAAGGAGACATATTATCTCCAAAATTATTTACAGCTGCGCTAGAAGATATCTTTAAGTCAATAGACTGAAAAAATAAAGGAATCCATATTAACGGAAGATACTTGAACCATCTTATATACGCAGATGATGTAGTACTAATAGCTGACACGTGGAATGCACTGAAAATCATGCGTACTTAAAAATAAAAATATACCTCAAAGACTGCGAACTAAAGTGTTTAATTTCTGTATCCTACCTGTGCTTACATATGGAGCTTAAACCTGGACATTCACTAAAATAAACATTGAGAAGATCAGAAAAACTCAGAGAGCTATGGAACGACAGATGCTGGGTATTTCACTCAAAAATCATAAAACCAATAAAGATTGCCTATATTCGGCAATCCGAATAGAGAAAATGGCTTAAAAAAATAAAGAATTTTAAATAAAAGTTTTTTGTTTGATATCCTTCTCCTTGCTGTCTCTTTCATGAGTGTTGATTTATCTATTCATTCTACTTTGTTCTCATTATCCCAGGCATGTTTGCATATCTGGGATCTATCGAAGTAGCTATTTTTATTGTAAGATTCGTGATTAATTATCCTAACAGATCTTAAGGTTTCCCCCAGATAAAAAATTTTGCATTGATGTTATGATATAAATGCAGTTATTTGATCTCTCCTGTGTATTCTTGGGTTTGGTTTTGCAAAGAATAGATTTCAATTTATCAATTGCTTTGAATGTTATTGTAATATTTTATTATCATTTGGGTGATAATCCTGAAAAATAAGTAAAAAAATGAGTAGTGACAATATTGAAGTGTTTCGCCCTGTATCTGGCAAAGTATTTTAAAATATATAAAGAAAATATGAAATTTAATTTATGATGTCAGTTTGGTACCACAAACGATAAGCAATAAAAATAAAACTAAAAGAAAGTGACCTTTGAATTTGTAGCTAAAAAGTTACATTTCTAGGTAAGGTACAGTCTTTTATAGCTAAGGTGTGAGGTGATGGAGAAATCAGATTATTAAATATTTTATGTTTATTTAGAATAAAAAATTAACAATCGAACAAGTAAAATGAAAGTATGTGATAAGATTATCTGAAATGTTGCAAAAAATATTAGAACTCAACCCTAAGTAACCAAAACCAAAAAATATAAAAACAATTTTTTCTTTTAGTCAAACTGAGTCGTACGTCTCGTATTTACTGCATGCTATAGCAGTAAATCCAGATGTACAATATCTACACCAACCCTTGGTGATATGTTTGGGCCAATGAGCAACTGAATCCTGTGTAGTGGCTAGTCTCAGTGCAAGAGGAGATTAAATTTTATTTTTAGGCTGCAGGGAAGGTCTATTTCTTTTACTTTATTTTCTCGTGCGTGTGAAAGAACTTGCTAGCTGTAGTCTAAATGATTTCAAAGGTATAGGTTTTTCTTTCAGAATAGTGCAGTAATTTTTATAGAGAATTCAAACATTTACGACACATACATATATCTAATATCCAAGCCAGAATGAGAAAATACAGTTTATTAGCTTTACTTAGACTTCTATACAATCCAAGTAAGGAGTTGGCCTTATATCCTTCTCCCATGTGCTTGTTATATTGGGAAATTAGAGAGGGACAGGGTACATTTACTTTTATGTTATTAGTTTTACAAAATTTTTGTACATACATTAAGGGATTGAATCCCACAAAAAGTACTTGGTAAAAGTATACATTTATTGTCAGTCCATTTAGTAACACTAATTCCCTTCTTTCCCTTATACATCCCTTGATTCTGTTTTGCCCGATTCTTTTTCTTCTTCTTAACGTGCCCTATCAAGTCCTCTTGACGTTGGAGATTAACATGGCGAAACTGTCTCTGTCTCGAGCTATTCTAAAGAGTTGCTCAGCTTTCTTTATTCCTGTCCACTCTCTGATATTCTTTAACCAAGAGGCCTGCTTTCTACCAATTCCTCTGCGTCCTTCGATTTTACCCATCATAATAAGATTTTACCCATGGACTGCCACATTTGTCAGCATAGCCGTCCATGGAATTTTTAGTATACGTCTGTGCAGCCACATTTCAAAGACCTCCAGACGATTAATGGTGGATATTTTTAATGTCCAAGCTTTGACACCGTATAAGAGGACTGATCAAATGTAGCATTTAACCATACGCTTTCGAAGTTGAAGTTTCAAGTTATCATTACAGAAGAATGACCTCATTTTTAAAAATGTCGTGCGGGCTATCTCGATTCTACATTTTATCTCTTGATCTGGATCTAGTTGTTCAGTAATATGGCAACCAAGATGTCTAAAACTGGACACTCTTTGAATTATATGACCATCAACATATAATCATGCATCTTGATGTGCTAAACGGCTAAACACCATGTGTTTTGTTTTTGAACACTTTATGTTTAGGCCAAACTGTCTTCCCACTGTATCAATGGCGTTTAAAAGGCATTGTAATCCATTCATGTCATCACTTAAAATAACTATATCGTCTGCATATCTGATTGTATTTATCAGAATTCCATTAACTTTCACGCCCCATTCCAAATTATGCAACGCTTCTTTAAATATTCTATTTGAATATAAATTAAATAACAGTGGGGATAGTATACAACCCTGTCTGACACCTCTTTGTATTTTACATATTTCTGTTAATTTTCCGTTTATGCAAGCTGTCGCTGTTTGACGCCAGTATAACTTTTCTATGAATCGTATGTCTTGACTATCAACTCCTTTATCTTTTAATATTGTAATTAATTTGTGATGCTGCACTCGATCAAATGCCTTTTCATAGTTAATAAATACAGCAAAGACGTCTTTCCTTTGATCTCGACATTTGTGCAGTAATACATTTAGTGCAAAGAGGGCGTCCCGAGTTCCCAGTCCATTTCTGAAGCCAAATTGTGTTTCATCCTGATCTTCTTCTAATTTATCTCTGATTCTACTGTGGATGATGCGTAGAAATACTTTCAAAGTGTGGCTCATAAGGTTTATCATTCTATAATCGCTACAGTTTTTCGGACGTTGTTTTTTTGGTAGTGTTATGAATTCGGACTTTAACCAATCTTCAGGGATATCACCAGTCGAATAAACATCATTGAAAAGTTTGACCAGTATTCCAATGTTCTCCTCATTTATAAGCTTTAACATCTCTGTCGGTATGTTATTAGGGCCAACGGCTTTCTTGTTCTTTGCTAACTTTATAGCATGCAGTATTTCTGATTTTAGTATTTCTGGTCCTTCAGCTTCAACTAAAGTATCCGGTTCTTCGGGTCTATCATCATTATACAGTTCACTTATATAATTACACCAGGTTGTTCGAATTACATGTTCGTCTCTTATCATTTTTCCCGACGAATCGGTTATAGTATGTGGAGTTTTCTTATGATAAAGACCAGCTACTTCTCTAACTTTTTTAAACATATTAAATCATGTTTTTCATTCAACTTTTCTAATTCCTTGCATTTATCCTTCATCCATTTTTTTAGCCACCTCTATTTTTTGTTTAATTAGTTTCTGTTTTTCATTATATTCTGTCTTGTTACCTTTCAGTTTCCTTCTCTGCTCCATTAATTCCAGGATTTCATCAGTCATCCATTGTTGTTATTTGTGAATGTGTAACGTTGTTGATTTCGTAAAATTCAAGAAGGTACTGACTTGTTCAGAGTTCGATCTTCAACTGAGATTAAGGTTTACTAAGTGTTACGTATGGTCAGTGCTGCTATATGGCGTAGAGGGCTGGACACTCAAAACGAGGGATATAAACAGATTAGAAGCTTTCGAAATGTGGCTTTATCGCCGTATCCTAAAAATACCATGGACAGCGAAAATCACAAATATAGATTTCCTTAAAAGAATAAACCAAGAACGCCAACTTTTCGAAACCATCAAGAAAAGGAAAACAGCGTATCTAGGTCACATCATGCGAAATGAAAAATACCAGTTCCTCCAACTTATAATCGAGGGTAAAATTGAAGGCAAGAGAGGAATGGGACGCAAGAAAATGTCCTGGCTCCAAAACATAAGACAATGGACAGGGATTAACGACATACAATCTCTGATACATATTGCAAGAAATAGAGAATTAATGGAAAATGTGATCGCTAACATCCATTAGTGGATTTGCATCTGAAGAAAAAGAAGAACGTTGATGAATATTTTCTATTACCTTCAAGGTATGATCTTTAAATGTGTTCCATATTTCTGTGTTGTTTTCATTTATTGATTTCTTTAGCTCTTTGTTTAAGTCATTTTCTCTTAACGTTTTGTTGGATATTGAGATATTTAATTTTGGTGTTTTGGGGCTTTCTTAGACTTTTTTGAGCTTCACTTTGATGTCAGTTATTACAGGGTTATAGTCTGATTAGATATTTCAAAAACCAAACTTAGTATCCCATATTTTTCCTTAAAATAAATAAAATGCTCCAGAACGGACTGCAGAAATTCTTGCTCAAACGTATTTACTACCATCATCAATAATAAAATGGATAAGAAATCTGTTATTTCACTAAGCGAAGTATTAATGGATTGTTCTCTTAACTAAGTACTGAACAAATTAGACTGGTACACGACATTTTTAATAACGTCAAGTGAAAACAACTTTATAAAGTAGTCCAAAAACGTCTACTGAAATATTGATTAGGATCAGAAATGGAAGTAGTCGTAATATCATCTTCTATTCAATTGAAATAAGTTGGATAGTTTTTTTCCTTTTATTTCATACAAATTCTTCTTTTTTGTTTGCTCCATCTTCATCAGTTTCTTTATTTTTATCTATTTCTTGTATAAATATATTGTTTGAACCTATTTCATCATCAGAGTTTTAAAAAATATTTTCGTGTTGCAAATTATTTTCTTCTGAATCAGATTTTTCTTCCCATGAAAATATGTAACTCTCTTTGGCTTAAAATCCATAATAAAAAATAGTGTTCTATGTATAATCTTCAACAAAAAAAACTTACTATAAACTGGCAATGTTGCTTTTTATCTACATAGTTTTTTAAATGCAGGTTTTACCGTTATATAGGTCTTTCATCACTGTAAATATATAAAAAAAACGAAAGTAATGAACCTTTATATTCAATATAAAGACAAAATGTTGCACAAAAAAGATTTTTACTAATTTTTACAATGCAATATGTATTTACTTTCAAGCAGCCTGTACGCACACAGCTGTTCACTTTCGGTCATATATATATTTCGGTCACTAATAAAATAAGTTATAGTTTAAAGGCAATTTTTTTAGATAGGGTATGTAACGCACTATGCTATTGAAATTGTCGTTAAAAATTGGTGAAGCCAAAAACCTACACGACCAGATACAACTTTAAGACCCCTTTCTTTAAGAAAAGAGCTCTTTTTTTCGCTCTTTTTTCTCTTCGAAAAGAGAAAAAAGTCAGAGAAAACATACAATGATATCTATAATTTGCGATATCTACTCTATCACAGTTTTAATATCGACCTTCAGAATAAGCATAACTCTGGCTAAATAATATAGTTTGTTCGAATACACCTCAACCATCTATTCCACTTCAGAAACCTTTTTTTTTAAGCTGGTTTTTAAATATTATAAGTGTTTGTGGAGAACGCATATATGAAGGTTCAAGATTATTTCCAAATTAGTACACGTTTTCGGAGGGAACGCATACATCAGGGATTTTATAAAAAGTATATCTTTTAAGTCAAACCTGAAAGAAAAATGTAGTGCGTACGCTACTGGAGGTGTTTATTTAAAACTTGCTGCGGCTCTCTGTCGAAATTGGCACAATAGGGCTGCAAAACACTTCTATCTTTTTATTTTCCCTCTTTATTCTCCGCTTTTCGATCCACTGATTTCATGTTTGGCAAATGTCGCCACTGGAGATTTTTCTGCTTTCTCGTTGTAATTCGTAGTTTTCCAACTACTGGATACGGATAGCATCGGTTATAAATGTTTTAATACGGGGAAACGGCCTCTAATTGTTTATTTATGATTGAAGTGGAATATGCTTTCAAATCACAGTACTATTTCGCTAGGAAATTACACTGAAACAACAATTTTGTCAACAATATTTCATTCATTTATTATAGCCAGCAATATTTTTTATTAATAAACATTACACAGGCCAACAATGAAACAACGTTTTGGTAAAATTGCCTCTTAATGTATTTTAGTATGTTGTATGTTGAGTCCGAAAATCATATTGAAAATGCAGTATCACCCACCATTCTTTAATTCTTTCCATTTAAATTTTACATTTAAAATTGCATAATTACATTTTATTTTAATTACCATTTAAATGGGAATAAGCTACAATTAAAGGTTAAAGTACGTTTATTGGCGTTTCAATTTCCACTTCGGAAATCGTTCTCAAAATACAAACATTATTTTGTATGTTGAGAACAATGTTTGTATTTTGAGAACGATTTCCGAAGTGAAAATTAAAATGTCAATAAACGTACTTTAACCCTTAATTGTGGCTTATTCCCATTTAAATAATAATTAATTTAAAATGACACAAGAAAATAGCTTCAGAACAATACATTTTGTATCTGTACAATGTTACTGGTTTGGTATCACTGTTAATGAAGTGTACAATAAACAGTATTTGATTTTTTTTCTCTCGTCATTAACTCCTGTATAGTTCCTTTATTCTAATAAACATAACCCCACTTTTCAGTGTTTGACTCATACGCTTTTAAGTATGGCTAGTCGCTGTTGTAAAAACTGTCCAAATACATTTTGTTACACATGTAGTGATTATGTTATTAAAAAACATCAGAGAAACATTACTGACTTTTTAAAAAAATGTGTATTTTGCATATTTTGGTCTGAAAATTGATGATTAAGACAAAGGTTGGGCTCCCCACAATGTATGTATGTTTGTTTTGAAGATTTAAGGAAAGAAGTGACCAAAGAAAGAAAAAAACTTTCAGATTTTCAGTTCCTATGGTATGAAGAGAGCAAAAAAATTATTAAAATGCACTGTCAATGTTGGATGTAACTACAAAAATAAGAAAGTGATTGTTTATCCTAACCTCTCGCCTGCTATTTGTCCGGTAGAGCATGGACCTGATATAAGGATGTATCCAGTATTTTCTTTTTCTTCTTATTCTACTCCTAAACCAATAAGTCATTACGTCTTCCTTACTTGAACTCATAATTGTAACTGAACGTCCGTTTTCTTTGAACCTTCTAAGGGTACAACCAGGCTTGCGAGCGATTTTTCTCTAGAGCTAAATCGTGGACGCCTGAACTACAAAAAAATATTTCAAATCCACTGAATATTATTGGAGTGGCCATACCTAAAAAACCGCTTAGCGAAAAATCGCTCAGCGGCTAAGCGTGTCGCTCTGTTTCCAATTTGGTTTGATTTCTAAGCGACTTTATAGTTATATTTTGTCTTTAAACTTAACAGCACGATGTCTTGTTCCAAAGAAATTTTAATTTTCGAAGTGCAAAGTAGACTCATTTTATGGCAGGATACACATAAACATTTTAAAAACAAGAGTGTAACAGACGAATTATGGAGAGAAGTCGGACGAAAGAAGAAGAACGAAAGTTTAGCATTTGTTGTTCATATAAAATAAATTTGTATTTGTATTTTGTATACACGTGATTACTGATGTTCATATAAGTATTCTTCAAAGGTCTCTCTGATTTGTTTTGCTTCTCTGGACGATCGATTATTATTTCTTTCTTGTCCTCGGTTTACTTAAACAGCACAGACTCAGGGTAATTTAAATGATTCCAGACGTCCGCAAGACGATAAAACACAACGAGATGATAATGAAATTACTGATGATGAAATAGAAAATATTAGTGGAAGAAATCACGAGAGTGATGCAGATGATGTCAAATTGCATACGCTGTCAGTAGTTACACCGTTGCCATTACGAAGGAGGCAGTCGCAAGCATCATCATCACGTTCAAAATCTCAAATGTCAACATAAAGCCCGTCTAGTAATGCTTCTGTTCTATCAATGTACAAAAAAGAAAGTTACCTTGTTGAATAAAGAAATTAACCGAGTGAAGAATCAGATGTGCAGATTTACATTTTTTCAAAAGTTTACTGCCATATATGAATAGTATGTCCCGTTTTAATAAATAAGTAAAATACAACAGTAAGTATTTGACACGTTTAAAGAAACCGTAAACCAAAAGCAGGCCGAGCAACAGAAACAGCAAATTTTAATTCATCAGCAGCCACTGGTGCAACAGAAACAGCAGTTTGTAACGCCATAAAAGCCACTGGTGCAACATACACAACAGTCTGAATATGATGAAACATTAACATATCATGATCTTTTACCCTGTCAGTCATTACAACAGTCACTACCACACAACTATTGCTCCATGCATATCGAAGAAGAGTTCAACGCAGGCTCTGACCGTATGTCTTTAAAATAGTGTTTTACTTACTGTTAGAATAGTTTTTTATTTTATATGTTAATAAAATAGTTTTTTAATTGCCTTATTGTAACCACTAATCTTTCTTCAATAGAAATTGGTTTTCCAAAATTGGTAGTTTTCTTTCCAATACTTGTTTTAAGTTTATTTAGGTGCAGGTCAAATGTGTTTATGCTCATTCTGTTGGGTATTTTATCTATAATTTATAGTGAAAAACACTTACATAGTGGTGTGTACAAACTTAAATGTGACTACTGCCCAAAAACTTACATCGGTCAAACTGGTAAAAACTTTAATAAACGGATAGCAGAACATAAAAGGACTTTCAATAATAGAAAAACAGATTCTACATACCCACTTCACCTTTTAGATCATAATTAATATTTTAATGACAAATTTAAAATTCTTCACATTTAAAATAAAGGCCTTAAGCTATTTTTGTTAGAATCTATGGAAATCAACAAATTAAAAAACACAGATATAATTCTAATGACCAACTTGGGACAAACAGTTCTCCTATCCTTTATATATTTCATTAGAGACTATAAAGTGTAAATGGAAACCAAAAATAGATCACTTGAGAAAGGCAATCAGCCAAAACAACTGTAGTGATAAGAGTTAAAATAAATTTTGTGGAAGTTTGAAAACAAAGTTTTCAGTCTTTTATTGTTACATAAAATGAATTTCCATCAAGTAACGGTCGAATCCATCAATGGTTTTCTAATTCTTCCTTTTTTGAGAATGATTTCCGGATTGAAAGTCGAAACCTCAAAAACTAACAAAAATATAATTATTATAACCAATTATGGCTTAATCATAAAAAATGTTAAATAATCAATAAAATGATGGTATTACAGTCCTTCATTAAAAAAATAAAAAATAGCCCGATTTTCATTAAAAAGTCCCGGATTTCAGGTATTTTTTTTAGCCTTGTCCCAAATTCGATTGAATTGGAGTTGGTCACACTAGCAATACTACAGCTGGTTTTTGTAAAAAAACCAATATAAAACTGAAAATATAACCATAGTGTAGTTATAATATCTAAAACTAAAAGTAATAAAATAACTGTAAAGGCATCTAAATTTGTATACTATTATAATCATCTCGTAGTACCTATCTATTTTTTAAATAATTCTGTGAAAAAATGCTACTACTAGATTGTCACTGGAAAATTTATGGAAGGTAAAAAAGCACTCTTTTTTAATCTAGTGTTCCTTTTTTGCCTTTTATTTATTTAAAACAGTTACTGTGGTATCATTGTGACCATTACGCTTTCATGACCCACTGACCATCAGTGATGGATTGAAAAACAACTTTTGAAAAATTTATAAGTGGTGTTGCCAAATCTGAGTGGATACGAGAGAAAGCAACGGAAATAACAAATGTTACGAGCGTTTTGTTTTAAGGATAGGTCGAACGTTTTTTTATTGTTTAATGATCTGCGACTGAAAGGTGAAAGTTTATGGAGGATCATAAATATTTTATGTCGTAGAAAAAGTTTCTGGAAATGTATTATTTTAATCGGAAAACGTCAGTTATCTGAAATTGGTATTGGAAGATTGAGTTCTATTTTAGAAACGAAAACAACAAATTTGTTTTATGACTTTTATATTTATAGGAAGATTGAACTATACAAAGTTTTATTTAAAAAATCAAAAACAATGTTCAAACGTTTGTACATGGAAATCTATTTAAATGAATAAAGCCGACAAAGAGATAAAAGCAGTATATTTAAAAAGTATTAATTTATTTGTGACATTTGTTTTCATCTGAAAATACGATCAGATTTATTTGAAAACAAATTTTTTTTGTTGGAGATTTTTTATTAAAAGTTGTAGCTTGAATACAACAAAATATGTAAATTAAAATTATTCATATCTAAATTAGATGTGTTAGAAAAAAATTTGAAAACAAATGATCCAAAGCAGTTCATGTATTAATCGGTCGCACAATATCATTTTGTATAACGTACCAGAAACTAATTCTGCTATGGAAGATAATAATAAAGTAAATGATATTCTAACTACGATACAAGGTGGTAATGCAAATCCGATTACTTCAAGACATGTACACAGAATTGGTAACCGATCAAATAAGGCCCGTCCAATGAAAGTGAACTTTTCAACACCCGCGCAGGCTAAGTCTATTTTGCGTATCAAGAATAAATTAGCCACATCTACTTTCTCTGCTATTTCAATTTCTGATGATAAAACACCTCGGCAGAGACAATACTTAAATGACCTTCGGACCGAACTGAAACATCGAACAGATAATGGAGAACAAAATCTGATCATTAAGTATGTAAAGGGTAGACCTACCATAGTCAGTAAAACTGAGAGCTCAAGATACAGACAAACCTAAAAGTTTGGTGGAAGTTGTAGAATGAACCAAGCTATCATTTACTTTTATAGAAAACTGGTAACTTGAATTTGATCTATAGTAGAATTGCATGCTTATGTTTTTTTAGCATTAACAATCAAAGCATTTTTTTTACACCACTCTGTAAAATCTTCTGATATAACATTCAGTTGAGCAGTTAATTCCTCGGCATTTGAAGCAGATGTAGCAATGGATGTGTCATCTTCATACATAAATATGTTATTTGAACTGACATATTTGGCCATATCATTAAAATAGCATAGGAATATTAATGGCCCCTATATTGAACCCTGAGGAACCCCAATATCAAAATCACCATAATCTGTTCGTGTGTCACTAAGTTTACCGAGGATCTTCCTAGAATGTAAATAAGATGACATCCATAATGAGAACTGACCCCTAAAACCAAGATTTTTTAACTTCTCTATAGCATCTCTTAGGTTTATGGTATCAAATGCTTTTGAGAGATCAAAGAAAAGTGCCCCCACAAAATCTCCCCGATCCAGGGCGATGTGAATGAAACTAAGCAATTCAGTGGTAACACTCTCTGTTGATTTTCCAGGTAGAAATCCGTGTTGATTGGAACATAATATATTGTATTTACTAAGGAAACTATACATTCTTTTGTATACACATTTTTCATAAATTTTGCCCAAAATAGTAGGGACTGTAGCTAGCCTGTAATTATCGAAAATTAAAATATCTTTACTTTTGAATATTGGACTTACAACTCCTAACTTCAAGCTATGTGGAAAAATACCCCGTTCTACTGATAAATTTATTAAATTTGCAAGGGGTTGCGCTATATATTTACTATTACACTTTATTAATTTAGTTGATATGCAATCAATACCTACTGAGGTAACATTTTTCAAGGAGCCAATAACCTTTCTAACATCATACGCGAAGATACCAACAAAACGAAACAAATACTAAGGTTTGCCAAAATGAAAACCCTAAGAACAATAGTGGCCAAAACAAAAATAGACAGGGTGAGAAATACAAACGTTAGAGAGCAGTGCAAAATTCAAGATATTATAAGATGGGGAAGGCAGCTTAATAGGATGTAATGCAATCACGTAAGACAAATGGATGAAAATAGACTTCCAAAAACTGATCTAGGAAACAACCCGCCCCCGGTTCAAGATCTCCCAGAAGACCACCCAAAAGATGGAGGGATAGTTGGCAATCTACCTCCCAGGAAATTAACCAGAGGCAGCTTCAGAATGAAACAGATCGAAAGATCTTCAAGAAGTAGAAGAAGAAGATCTTGTGTATGTGCCTTATTAGTTTTTTTTTTGTAAATGAAAATTAAAAGTACATTGTTTTGTGCAATAATATTACTAAATCTATGTAAAAATAAAAAAGACCATTTAGTCTTTCGTCTATCTTTCTTAGTATTATCTGAAACCGATAGTTTCTATGTCTGTATTAAAAAATATACTGCATCAGTAAATCACTGCATATGACAATTTTGTTTCACTGGTTTTCACAGTACAATTCAAGGGCTTTGTATATAGCACATACTTCAGCAGAAAAAAATGCTGGATTATTTATATAACATAAATGATTTTTTAATCTTCATTTTTGGTACAAAGTAAGCACTGGTTGTACATGTTGTACATGGTGATTTTGACCAGTCTGTATAGATCACAATATGATCTGAATAGCCACTTAAGACTTAAGATTTCTTCAAGAGTAGTGTAGCAAAATTCGTTTTGGTATTTTGGGATAATAATATTTGTAGCTAGAACACTTGTTAGATGTGGTATATCCAACGATTCCCAGATAAGATTACAAAAAGAATTTATTAACTTCAGTTCGATGCAAGTTATAATTGCTCTTGCAAGTGGTGGAGAGTTTTTTTTAATGAAGTATGTACTAAAACAATTTTACAAAGATGTTACATTAAGCAGAAACACAGTGTCAACTGTCTTAAGATTAAAAGTAGATCATGGATGTTTTCCGAAACATCTACACAAAATAGGAGTTCTACCAACAGACCGATGTGAGTGTGGAACTAGTATAGCTGATTTAAATCACATATTCTTCAACTGCCCACTACATCGTAACACAAGCACGTGGCTGATAAAAGAATTGATAAAAGAGGGATTAAGTACACCATTAAACGTAAATCTCCTATTAAGTGAAGACAATATAAAAATCTTTAAAAGAATTATGATATTTCTTGTAAAAATTAAATTAAAGGTATGAGTGTAAAATCGATCGTATGCTTGAACATTTCCGTTGTATGTTTACCATATATGTTGCCCACCTACCTAACCGTTGTTTATGTCTTGTTTGTTACAATAAAGCCGCTCTGATGAATCCCTGAGCGTGAAAAGTGTCCTCCTTGTACAATCCTGTATGAATGAATACTAATATTTATATGTAATTACGTGGCTAAAGGTTTCAAGCCAAAGCCAATAAAAAAAACAATTTTTGGTACATCTATTTGATTCTTTTTGATTTTTTTCTCGTCTAAATAACAATAAAAATAATTAAAAAGAATTTGTTAATATTATTTTAATATTATCAAATTATTCAAACTAATCTTTTTTAATCGATAGGTAAGCTTTATACATTTTTTAGTTTAAAAATTTGCAATCTATAAGGCAGACATTTTTAAAATTTTTAGTTCAAAAAAAGCAACTTAACTCGACTCCTTCGCTTATACCAACATAAAAACATAAAAATCCCAAATATATCCGGCTCTTATCTACAGAACATTTAACAACTTTAGCTTCTTGACACTCATTAAGTTCCGTCTTAACGAGCACTTCACTAAATGGTTCAATTTACTGATTGTGTCATCCCCATTTTAGTTCCTTTTATTGGATTTAGTTAGTCAGCAAGGAGCCCAGAATATAATCGAAATTCGATACAGTGCCTTCAGGAAAAGCAGATAATTGTTCCGTTTCATTCGGGTAGAAAAAACTCCCTGTTACACTTACGATAATAAATTTAATAAATATCTGAAAACATGCCTCAGAATTTTAATTATATTTCTTTGTTAATACAATAAATCCCTTGAATTAAAACATTTTCATTTTCACTTGTAAAAATTTATATATTAAACGTCACATTACCTTTGTATTTGAGGACAAATTTAAAGGCAACAATAAATACAGGCAATAATATTTGTACAAATATACAGGTTAATATTTTTTTTTATTTAATGCGTCTAATGAGTTTAATGCGTCGACAACTAATGGCTATTGGCATGGTACAGTGAATTTTTACAGTCAGGTACATAGTGTAGTGTGTGTGTAGCATCGAGCAAAAAGACAAAAGAGGGAATGTAAAGGTAGTGGGGGCAAAAATATTGTTAGACAGGAAGTGCGATCTTTAGAGGCCACATTAAACAAGGAAAGGGAGTCTCTCTCCTTGTTTGACATCAAATTTAGTTGGGTTATGTTATTGTTGGTCCCAAATGTCACATGAAATCTTATTTATATTGAAGTTTTTTAACAATTGTGTCGCATTTTAGACTATTACCGTTAATAATTAATTAAAACTTTCTCGTCTAAGACACATTCTGAAAAATATTTAATAGCTACTGTTACTAAGTGTCGGAAAATTTAAATTTGGCGCATTCGCATTTCTGGAGATGTCCGCCATCAGAGGCCACTTTTTTGGTCTCCTTTTCATAAGGATTAGATTCCCTCTTTTGTCTTTTTGCTCGATGGTGTGTAGGTGTAGAGTAATTGTCTTGATACTTAGCAAATTCGACGTCATTGTCTTTGCTAAGAGACGCTAATTGTATCCGAACGTCTGCGGTCCCTCCGGTGAGTACCGATCGCACAAGGATAGAAATTATTTTCATTTACAAATTTTTAATAAACGAAAATTTCTCCACCCAGGTTAGATTCGAACTAACGACCTTTGCGTTCAAAGGTAGGCGCTCTGACCACTGAGCCAAGGAGGGGGTTGGTTAATAATTTGAAAACTTCCCACCGTTACTATCTTTGTTCCCGAAAATAATATAAAATTATAAAGAAAGCCAATTTTATTTTCAATGAAAAGAATTTTAGTAAATATTTTTACACCCCAAATACAATCCTTACAGTTTTAAAGAGAAACGGGGGTCAAGTGGCACATCATTTTAAAGGGCGTTTAATTTTTCTCTTTAAAGGAGGCCTAATAAGAATTTTGCAGCACTGAAATTAATGAATATAAGGGTAATCATTATCTTTAACCTATACGCGTTCATTGCTGAACATAGGTTTCCCTCAGCTCTTTCCATCTGTCTCTGTCTTGTGCGGTATGCAGTTACTGCAAACACGGTTCAGGTCGTCAGACGATCTTTTTGGTGGACGTTTTCTACTCCGTAGTGCTTTTTGTCTTAGCGTTGACTTAACTCCTTAAGTGCGAAGAATAAACTCTACATAGACAAATACACAAACTAATAACACTTATATGGAACGAAGAGAAAATACCAACAAAATGGCACAAAAGTATAATAATCCAAATCATCACTCGCAAATCTATATAAAGCAGCGGGTTTTGCAAATCATCCAATAAGCAGAAATGTAGCAAAACACATAAAGAAAATAAAACACATAGCGGACGAATGGAGCTATATATGGATAATACAAAACGTAGCCTATTACAAAGCTTAAACAGTACAAAAGCGACTGAAATCCAGAAAAAGCTTTCTCGGAATAGTGCAGGATAAACCACCCAAATATTTTCTACTTTCCCAGGTTCAATGAATCAGCAAATCTCTAGACTTTAAAACGTCGAAAACTATGAATAGTATAAGAACATGAGTTACACCAGTAAAATCAAACTAGGAGAAATAAAAAAAAGTGGTATAGTAGGTGGTACTGTAGACTAGGGTAAAGCTTTATATTGTTTTCTGTATTTTTAAATTATAAATAATATTTTTAAAATACAATAAAGTAATTTTATTATTTATTTAATATTTTATTTCACTATTTTTTACAATCATCAATTTAAAAAGTGTATTTATTTATTTTAACAGTTTTCTGCACTTTCAAAAGTATATAAAATCTTGTTAATTATGAAATATAAATAAATAAAAGGTAATATCCTTGTTAAAAAAGTTTAATTTTGTTTGTCAGACGCGCCTCGTCGCGTAAATGGACTCTTCCAACAATGCCTCTCTATAGTAAAATGCCTCAGCATTTTACTATAGAGAAAAATTAATAGGACACAAGTATAGACACTTTGGTCCAATACCAAATATATTCTTAGATGCAGTAACTGTTCCGATCGATGTCCCTCGAGTATTTGTGGCTTGCCAGCAAAGAAAAGGGTAGCCAGTAGAAACTTCTTTGGAGTCCTTTTATTCTATTGGATAGTCCTATCAGGGAAAGTGAATCAATCCCTGCCTTCCGCAGATTCCAGGAGCTTATTGGGCCTGGAAGCTAGCACCTTTTTCAAAGGTCACGAAAAAAATACTTTCGATACGGAAAAGATGGTGGTGTTTATACAGTTAATACAGCGTGGTGTTTAAAGGCTAAATATTCATTCAAAAATGTCATTTAAAAACACGGAAATACCAAAGGCCAGTAAGACATTATTTCCAGAATGATGCACTAATATATTGTCAGTCTGTCCCATGGATTTTTGGAGGAACAAAAAATTTACAAAATTCCACGAGGAAACTAAGTTCCTGTAGATGGCTGTATACCATATATCACAAAAAATTTTTTGTTAAAATTCTTTATAAAAGGTATATAAAAATGCCTCAAACGGGCTATCACAAACACATTGCAAAACGTTTTCGGATTAAACAATCCATCATCAGTGCAAACCTGAAAGTATATAACCACTTTAATTAAAAAGAACGTTAAATGAAAATGTTGACAAAGGTTAGAGCAAAATGTGGTTATATACCTTTATAAAGGATTTTAACAAAAAATTTACAAATACAGGAAAAAGTTGCCCGAATAAGACGACACTTTATATAGGAATATACACGGTTACGCAATTGAACTGTTACCAACTTCACATCGATATATCTGGCAAATCGATAATGACGGCTATGTCAAAGTTGGCCTGATAACACTTCAGTATATTGTTTGTAAAAGGACATTTGCATTTAAGTTTTATATATACAACATAAGTTATTCGCAATGGAATTTAAACGTAATAGTGTGATTGCGTTATATTTGGCTGTAAAATCACAATTAGCTATTGTTAGCTAATAATCGCACTATAACCAAATGCTATGGAGGTGGACAAAAAAAGACAGCAACATCATCTAAAATGGTTTAGAAAGCGAAGGCTCGACTTGAGCGAAATCACGTCGTAGTGGTAATCAAACGGCCAAAGATCTAAAAATATCCCAGCGAAGCATGCAACGAATATTGAAAAAGGAGCTCAAGGTCAAGCCTTACAAGTTGCAAAAAGCACACACTCGTACACCAAAACCAAAAAAAGTTCGGTTTGAAAGAGCAAAGGAGTTGTTACGCCTGCACGAACGTTTCGAATTTTTGAACATAGTGTTCTCTGATCAGAAAAATTTCCGTATTGAGCAGCTCATAAACTCTCAAAATGATCGTGTTTACTTGACCGAACGCACCTACGAAAGTTTGAGCTTACGAACGGCTATCCAAAGTAATTTCTCATCTTAAGTAATGGTATGGACAGCTGTAACCGCCGATGAACGCTCACCAATCGTTTTTATTCAATTTATTGTCAAATTAAATGCATCTTATTATCAGGAAAATGTTTGAGAAGCTGCTTTAAAGCCGTGGGCACGCAATCATTTCGGTTGTAGACCATCGCCGTTCCAACAAGACTCAGCACCATCTCATAAAGCTAGTATGAACCAAGAATGGTTAAAAAACCATGTTCCACAGTTCATTTCCAAGGTGAGGACTAAAAAATATGAAAGTATGGATGCGCTGAAGAAAGCAATTATACGTGAATGAGCCAAAATACCGAAAGATCACATTAATGCAGCATGCAACTTGTTTTTTGATCGTTTGAAGGCCACAGTTAAGGCAAAAGGTGGCCACATCGAGCTAAAGTGAGTGTATTCTGAAATTTTGATTATTTTTACACTTTTTGGTGATTTGAATCAAAAAAAAATAATTTCACACAAAAAATGGTCGTTTGAATAGGTAACAGTTCAATTGCACAACCCTGTATAATGCACGTTCCCTACTATCCGATGAGAGACTTACTGAAATTGAGTGCAAACTAGAAAACACAAAGTGTGACATAGTCGGTCTCAGCGAAGTCAGAAGCCGTGGCAAACAATTAAACTTAAATCAGGACATAGTTTTTACCACGTAGGTGGCGACAATAATCCCTTGGCAGGAACCAGCTGTATTCTACGCAAGCGTCTCCAAACAAGTATAGTATCACTAAAGAAATTTTCCACAAGAGTATTTTGTCTTACTCTCTAATTGAATACAAGGTATAATATGAAAATAATACAGGTTTATGCACCAACAACAGACCATGATGAATAATAAGTCTATCATCAGAAGTTTATCATAGAATCTATTCTATGATGATATCGAAGTTGCTCTTAAAGACCATCAATGACATTTAAGTTTTATATTATGTGCTGATTTTAACGCCAAAACAGGAATGGAATTCAACTCTACAGAAACACCACTGAGAAACATTAGTTTGGATGGTAGAAATGAACGTGACGAAATACAGACACGATGAACATAGCAAAGTCCTAATAGAAAAACTCAAAACAAAGTAGATTTTATTATCACGGACAAAAAACACACAGATTTATTACCAGTAGCGATCATAGAATGGTACGAGGTGAAATAGAAATGGACTCAAAGAAGGAGAGGTATAAGATGATTAAAAAGAAGAACAAATCAAAATTATGGATGAAACCACCAATCAGATGTAAATAGTTTTCAGAAATGTATTTCCGACATACTTAGTACAAATGGCTTAAATAATAAATTAACAAATGCCTTACTGGAAAGTCAAAACAAATTTTGTCCTAGAACTCCTAGAAGATTAGCCAAAATACCAGGCAACTAATCCAGAAAAGAAGAAAAATGAGGAGCGAGATAGCCTTTTAATAGTTGAAGATTTCTACAGATTGCTATACACAAACCAACTCAAAGCAAATAGTAGAGAAGATCACGTACCAGAAATATTAACAAGGAAAAAGGGCATTGTCTACCAAGGATCAAAACTACTACCGGACATCACAAAGGACGGAATAAAACTAGCCCTAAGAAAAACTAAAAATAACAAATATTTAGACGAAGATTGTGTATTTACTGCAGGCACTTGCCTAAAAAGGAGATTTGAGAAAAGACTTGATTTCTACCAGCCAATAGAGCAAGCGGGATTTCGTAACAGATTTTTAACAAATGGTCACCTACAAAGCATTAAAACGATAATAGAAAAGACTATCGAATACAATCGATCACTCGTTCTGGCTTTCGTACATATCCATAAAGCCTTTGACTCGGTAGAATTTGACAAAACTATAGAAGCACTACAAGTATGCCACATTGACTACCGATATATAAGGTTAATTTACTATACATATACCTTGGACACGAAATAAAGATCAACCAAACATGCGAACTACGAAAAAGAATAAACCTAGCATGGGCAGCCTATGGAAATTTCAAAGATATCTTTAAAAGCGATATACCAATTTCTTTAAAATGAACAAAATTTGACCAATGTGTGTTGCCTGTGATGACCTATGGTGCCGAAACTATAACATTGTTAGTTATAACGTTTAAAACGCTACAAATAGCTCAGAAGATAATGGAAATTCAATGCTGAGTATATCGCTTCGTGACCGAGTTAGAATTGAAGACTTAAGACGAAGAACAGGAGTTACCGATGTAATTTCCCGAATTGCTACACTGAAATGGAATAGATCCGGACACGTCGCCCGAAACAGTGATAAAAGATGGACGAAGAGATGGCTTGAGTGAAGACAAAAGAACTAGAGGAAGACCACGTACTCGTTGGACTGACAACCTCAAGAAAATGTCAAGAAATTTAATGAAAAGTGCTCAAGATAGAGCACAGTGAACAAAAATGAGGAAGGCCTATGTCTATCAGTGGACGCAAAGGGCTAGGTGATGATGATGAACAAAGAGACATAGCCAGATACTGGGACGAAATTATGTGAATATAATACATCCAAACAAGATAAAGTAAAATAAGTAGAACTTAGTACGAAACTATTAGAGAAGATATAACAAAATTAATTACATAAATTGCTGAAAATTAGATTCTTTGTAAATTTGTATTATCTATTCTCATAATAAATTTTAATCTGTAATATTGAGAAAAACAATTTTCGACAACATTTAGAAATAGCGTAGAAATAACATTCTAGTGTTCATATATACTTATATTATTTATGACAAGGATATTTTAGTCAGTTCGCAAATAAAACAAACTTTGAAGCAGTTTGCTTTTCTGATTGATTTACTACCAACCGCTTAAAATTCAAATAAAGAATTCATAGGCAAATACCGGAAGGATATATTAACAAGAAACGTCAGTCGTGGGCGTTTTCTATGACAGAGTGTTTTGTATTTGTTTGACCTAAATATAGAGGGGTTCACTTAGAGTATCTTTTGTTTTGTGTTTTAACTTATATTTATGTTGGATAACAGTGTAATTTTCTTTCTGAAACCGGTTATTTCTTATGAATTATAAATAAGTAACGTGGCATGCGAAAACATTTAAAGAAAATTAAATAAAAACAATGGTTACGGATGTAAAAAATAAGCGCATGTCAAATCATTTTCCCTTAAGATAAATATAGGTAAGAATTTAAAAGAATCAATTACCTTCTCATTTAGGTACCGCCTCCCGAATGCAGGTTGCAGTGCAAATTCTTTCAAATTTTAAGCTTGGTTAGATTGGAAGATTAATCCTGTTCATTTTTTAAAGATAATCTGGTTATTTGGTGTGTACCAGGTTTAACTCTACCAACCTATCTTTGCATTGATTATCAACTGCATTAATTTACATACGTCGTCTTAAGATTGTAACGAAAAATAAAACTGAAGGGTAGAAAGGAGTTCCAGAAATTGGGTAATATTGCAGGTAAAATAAAAACGAACCCAAGAGGAAGTTTGGTCTTGGAATATAAGGTAGACGAAGAATTCGAATCTTAATACGTTCACCATGCAAACTGGCACTCAGGTGTTTTTAAGGACTGTAACGATTTGCATCGCCTCGATACCGTCAGCGCTTCGTAGTCACGCTTCCCTATCAGAAGTTATTTCTCCATCGATGTGCGCTAGAGAAGATGGAAGACCTACGACCATATAAAAGAGCACCCGATGCAAGAGAAAAGAGTGTTCTGTCGGAGTATTGATGAGAACAACTCCACTGGCCCTAGGGTATTGACTGAAGGCCAACCGCTTCTGGTAGAGTGTTGATCTAGTGGAAGTTCCGTATCCAGTCTTAAAGTGTTGATTTGAGTCATACCTATTTCTTTGACCCGTTACCTACCGTCTGCATCCGGTGTGTAAGCGTATACCACAGCGTAACTGCTTTTAAAATCTCCATACACGTTTAGTTTAATTGTAGTGTTTATATGCTATACTATACAATGTAATACTGCACTACCACTAGATACACGATATGTAAAAGAAATTAAAAATAATAGCAAGTAAATTTTCTTTTGCATTGATGGCCATCAGAAAATATTCAGCATAGTAATTGAATGTGCTGTAGGGCAGGATACAAAAAAAAATGTAAAAAAAAAGTTGTTGAAAAGTAAGGTGCGAAAAGTGTCCTCCGGAATATTTTCTTCCAGTGTGGTTCTCGGTGAATCCCGAGAGTTTCTTTTTATAACGCATAAAAAAGCTCCATGAAACTGAAAGACACCAGAGTGAAAAGAGGGGCAGAGTGCGGAACAGATCACAAACTTGTGGTGGCATGGATGGAATTCCCCTATATCTGGACAAAAAAAAACATACATCGATTGTTACAACGGGAACGACAATAAACGAAAAGAGGCTCAAATTACATGTATTACCGGAAGAATCAATAAAAAATCTATACAAAAGAAGACTAGACCAAAAGCTAGAAGAATTCCGATATGACACGTTAGATGAAATGCATGAACACATAAAAATCTGCCTAATTTGAGCGGCCTTAGAAGCTCTTGGAGAAGACGACCAAAGGAACACCCATCAGAATATCAAATTAAGGGAAGACACATTGAAATGTATACAAGAAAAGAAAAAACTACATATAAAATACCTAAACACCAAAAAACATTAAGACTTAGACCTATATAGAGCAAAAAACAGAGAGGTAAAGAAAAGAGTAACAAATGAAAAGAACGAACGATGGGAACAAGCATGCATAGAGATAGAACGACATATCGGAGGAACCAGAAATTCAGAATCATGGCGAATATTAAAAGCACTCCAACGAAATAAGACAGAGAAAACCCAGATCGGCAAAATTAGTGAAAACGAGTGGCAAGAATACTACGTAGAACTACTTACAGAAAACCGTCCCCAATTTCAGGAAGAGAATACAGAACATGCAGGAAATGGGACATACGACCAGATAGAAATAAGTCTGACAGAAGTCAAGAGAGCAGTCAAGACATTGAAGAACAAAAAAGCCAAAGGACCCGGAGGTATACCAAACGAACTAATTAAAAAGGGAACGGAAAAGTTTTTCCGCATGCTACACAGAATGTTCGAAAGAGGACTAAATGGAGAGGAAATACCTGCGGAATGGATACAAGCATACATCACATCTATACATAAGAAAGGAAACAGGAAAAAATGTGAAAACTACAGAGGAATTAGTATAATATAATTCCTTTACGGGAAAATTATCAAGGAAAAACTAGAAACTAAAATAATAGGAAAAATTGGAGAAGACCAAGCAGGGTCCACAGTAGGAAAGTCATGCCTAGATCATACGTACACATTAGAACAACTGATAAAGAAGAAAATGGCAATAGGAAGACCGGTCTATCTGGCGTTTGTTGTAAAGAAAGCATACGACTCAATACCTAAAGTCAAATTATAAGAAGCAATGAATGATCTCGGAATCCGACAAACACTAATAAAAGCAGTTAAAGCACTGTACAAAGAAAACAAAGTAGCTATTAAATGTGGAAATAAAGCCTACAATCCATTTAAGACGACAAAAGGACTTTTACAAGGCTGTGCTATGTCCCCTACTCTGTTTAAAATATTCTTGGAAAAGACACTCAAACCATGGAGGAGAAAGTGCGAAGAAATGGGCATACCAGTAAGAGACAAATACCTATACACCTTAAGTTTTGCCGACGATCAAGTAGTCATCACACAAGATGAAGAAGATCTCAGCTTTATGCTCAGAAAACTAGAAGAAGAATATAAAAACAACGGAATGGAAATAAACTTAGAGAAAACCGAATACCTAACAACAGAAAACAAGAATATGAGAAACCTAGAGATAGACGAGGGAAGACAAGTAAATGGAACAGATAAATTCAAGTATTTAGGAACCATAATATCAAACCAGGGAACAACAGAAGAAGATATAAACAACAGACTAAGACAAACAAGAAACTGTAAACATTTTTTGTAATACAAAAAATGTTTGAATTTTGAGAACGATTTCCGAAGTGGAAATTGAAACGTCAATAAACGTATTTTTATCTTTAATTGTGGCTTATTCCCAGTTTAATAGTAATTAATATTTCCAATTTGTTCCAGCTATTCTTTTAATGTCACCAACCCATCTCATCTGTGGTCTTCCTCTTGGTCGTTTACTTTCGTAAGGTCTCCAATGTTGTATTGTAGTATTCCAACGTTGGTCGTTGTGTCTAGCAGTGTTGCCCGCGAAGCTCCATTTAAGTTTGGCAATTCTTGTTGTTATGTCCTCGACTTTTGTTTTGGATTTTACCCAGTCGTTCCTCTTTTTATCTGACAGTCGTATACCTAACATTGCTCTTTTCATTTTTCTTTCTGTTGTGGCTATTTTATTCATGTTTGCCTTGGCTAGGGTCCAGGTTTGACATCCGTATGTCATGATAGAAAGGATGCATTGGTTGAACACTTTGCTCCTCAAGTATTGGGGTATTTTGCGGTTCTTAAGTATCCAACTAAGTTTTCCAAATCCTGCCCATGCTAGCCTTGCTCTTCTAGTAATTTCCGCACTTTGGTTCTCTTTGTCAAGTCTCAGGATTTGGCCTAGGTAGATATTATATTCCTGGATTTGTTCTATCTCACTGCCGTTTATAGTTATATATCTGGGGTCATCTGTGTTTGTCATTATTTTTGTTTTTTATATTCATTTTTAGGCCGACGTATTGGGAGCTGGCTGCTAGTTCCCCCAACATTATTTGCAGTTCCTTGTATGTGCTCGCTATAATCACTATGTTGTCAGCGAATCTGAGGTGGTTTAACTTGTTGCCATTAACGTTAATGCCAAAGGTTGGCCAATTTGTAGTTTTGAAGACGTTTTCTAGGGCTAGATTGAAAAGCTTCGGCGATATTACGTCTCCTTGTCTCACTCCTCTCTTAATGGAGATGGGATTTGTATTTTCGTCTAGTTGTACTATCATAGTTGCATTTTAATATATATTATGTATTAGTTGCCTATATCTCGAATCTATTCTACAATTATTAATAGCTTGTTCTATCGCCCACATCTCGATACTATCAAACGCCTTTTCCTAGTCGACGAAGACAAGAAATACGGGTAGTTGGTATTCATTTGCCTTCTCTATCAATGTTCTCATTGTCAGTAGATGGTCTGATATACTATATCCTTTGCGGAAGCCAGCCTGTTCAACAGGTTGGTAATTATCCATTTTGTAGGTTAACGGGTTATTAATACTTCTTATAAATAGTTTGTATACTTTACTGAGCATTGATATAGGTCTATAATTCTGTAGATCATGTAGAAAGTATTGATTTATTTTAATACCTTTATCAAATAAATTTTGTTTAGATTTGGTTCCTCTATCGATTCCTGGTGTTACTTTTAATAAAATATTTTCCACCCCCCAGAAATGGGTGTCATGTAACTTTTGTTTCTTAAGGTATTCTCTAACTACTTACCAATTTTCATTAAAATCGATGGAGGTTCAACGAAATCGGAGTGAAAATCTTCAGTGACTGTACTAATTATCGTATCTAAAATATTCACAGCAAAGTATAACATAAGAAAGGGTTTCACAAAAAATATTTTTTTTTTATTATTCAACAACACTATTAATTACTATTTAACTGGGAATAAGCCACAATTAAAGATAAAAATACGTTTATTGACGTTTCAATTTCCACTTCGGAAATCGTTCTCAAAATACAAACAGTAAATTATTCCCAGTTAAATAGTAATTAATTTAAAATGCCACAAGAAAATAGCTTCAGATCAACAACACTATATTTTCAAATAAACGTTTTTCTATTCATGTGTTTTTTAATATATTTTTTTTTCTGAATTCCATCAAAAACTATTAGGTTTATAAAGGGGCAATTCGGGACTGCAGGAAAATAAAAATATCTGCTTGTACTTACATAACATACTTCATTGCGGGAAATATAAATTCTAATACAAATATCCTCAACCAGTTCACGTTTGGAGTTAAAATTTATGTAAGACCATAGAAATATTTTCCGACTTAATAGTTTCATTTCTAGCCAATGGCAATGCAATTCTTTGTTGTCTAGTTTTGTGTTGGTAATAACGATATCGTTTGTACAAATTGCTCCGTCGAAAATATAGTCCAGAGATACTTGAAGAGAACAGAATGCAACAGTATAACGAAATGTTAAACATTGTTGTAAACTTATGTATTAAGGGTAAAATTTCTTTTATTATTGGGACATACATTTGGGATGTTACTATTAATAAAATAGTATTAAGAAATACTATATATATATATATATATATATATATATATATATATATATATATATATATATAATATATATATATATATATGTTGGCAAAAATAAATTCTTCTATAACCTATGTTAAATCTGTTAATCTCTTAATTTTAAAATTAAAAAAAATAAAGTAATTTTAGAATACATTATGTCAATTACATTTTTGTATTCTTGGTAATATTCAGGCCTCTTCTTCCCCTAGTTTATTTTTCATTGCATTTCTCGATAGCTTGTTTATTTTTGATATGATCCAATTTTGGCAACTGGCTGTGTTCCAAATAATTCATTCGAACAGGTTGGAAATGTTGGAAATTTTGGGAGCATTTTGAGCACTATTGATTCAGAGCAGTTAATTCATCAAAACTACTTTTTGACATGCGGTAGCATTAACAATTTTTTTGATTACCTGTGAAAAGTCTGTTAACAGACTAATCCAGTAACGATGCTGTCGTTGTTTACTTCTAGATTGAAGCAAAAGAACGATTACATAAGTAGTTTCAATGTCATCTATAGAAAAACTGATGTAATTCAGCGATTTATTAATCGCAATGGAGGTACTAGCGACTAAAAATCGCGGGAGGAGGGCTAGCCTTTTTGTGTAAACCAGAAGGTTAGGAAGTTTTCGCTTAGTTCTCGAGGTAGCCTGACACACATGGTTTCCACATCTCCACATCTTCAAATTCAATATCTTCTTAATAGTGACTGGGATGGACAATGGCTCACATAGACATTCCAAATACTTATATTAGTTAGTTGTATTTAGTAGTAGGAATTTTATTTTTTATGTCGCTTTTACTGATTTTATTTATGCTATTTATATTTATGCTCTCTCGTCAATAAATTTTTCGTACCTTTCAGACATTTCATCAGATATTACAAACAAGAGCTCTTATATTTATATCCAGCAACCTATGTTATACACTCTTTCATTTAGGACATGCTTCATGTTTGTTCTATTGTGTAGATACTAATTTTATTTACATGCTGTAGGTACTATTGTATTTTTGAATTTATTTAATTTTTTATTTTGTTATTTGCTTAAGATGGTACAACATTGTTTGACGCGGTGTTTACCTGAGCTATATAATTATAAATAATAAAAAAATAGATTGGCATAACCCATAAATTATTATTAATTAGAACTAAGCGGATTGTGGCAGAGCGATGAGAAGGAAAAAATTTTTCGTCGCTAAAACGAGAGATGCGCTCATCGCAAAGTCTTGTTTACTTTTGCTCGATTTCCTCAGCAATGATAAACCCTCTTACGTAGGTGGTCTTTGTATATTTCCCAGAATGAGTGCACTTGATGTTACCGTTATAAATTAAAGCTGTGATCTTATGGGTTAGTTACAATATTACATGTATACATCCCCATTTTAAGAAATACAAAAATTTGAAAAAGATTTTAAGAAAATTGGTCCTAAAATGTGTTTTGTGCTTTCGGGGTAATTAACGAGGTTCTTTGAACTTGACAAACATATGAATATGCCAATTCGTAAGAATTAAAAAAATATAAAACTAGCTTTTAAATCATCATCATCCAGCCTCAAAAATCCAGTGCAGAAGATAGACCTCTTCCTCGTGTTTCCAATCCTGTCTATCTTGCGCCACTCTTATCCAGTTTTTATTTTTCTTCTTAAATTGCCAAACAATTTGATAATTCGTCAAAATTTGCTTATTAATAGACTGTTATGACGTTACTTATGTATGGCCTACGTCTTCAGACAGTCGGATAGGTACAAACTCAAACACGGAAAGGCAGCGAATGTGTCCTATTATTTCCACTATTCTAGTTTAAAAAAACCCCTCATCTAATCCATTTATTAAAGAAGATTTCATTTAAGTAATTTCTCACCAATAAAGGGTGTTGCACCGTCCTGCTAGAAACAAAAGGTTTCATGCGGCTGTGTTGGTTGTTGTTCTAGAAAGCAAAGAATCTTCTAACACACACAAATTCAGAATACACACACAATAATCAGAAATACGTATATATACGGTTACCTTCCATCTTATACATATATTTTATTATATTTTTTGTTGCGAGCTATGCCGGTATCTTTTATCTTTTTACCTTTATTTTATAACCTTTTTCTTGTTTTATATATATATATATATATATATATATATATATATATATATATATATATATATATATATATATATATATAGACATATTGTTGTACTTTTGAATGTCTGTTAGCAATAAAAAACCGATATACAAATTTTATTACTTAAATAAAAATTAAAATTATTGATATTTCATAATGACACGGGCATATAAATTTTCAAACATCCTGTATAAGACAAAATATGTATTTTAAGTTGTTCAAAGAATTGTTCATTAGGCCTCAGAGACAAGACTTTCAAATATTATCGATAAGAAATTTAAATAAGTCGGTTATTGTGAAATGGATTTACCCGTAATAAAAGTGTATATAGAAAGTGTTTAAACAATAGACCGGGATGTGCGGTGGTTTTTCCCCCCGGAAGATTATATCGGTAAAAGTTTATTAACAAAAGACATTGAATTGAGAAACAGGTATCGTTTGTAGCTATTAGTAAGAAATATTTGTAAAGCAGATAGATTTAGCTAGAATAATTAAAGAATGTTGTTTTCTGGAATTACCCGAATGACGTTTTATAGAGAGAGTTGGTTGGTAACGATACGTGACAGAGGTAAAAGATTTTTATTGGTCAATTTTTGAATAGAAGGAGGGAGTTGTTTTGGCTATGAGATAGGAGAGAGGAAAGGAGTTAGTCAGTTTTCGTCGCCCAAGAAGGAAGGAGCTTTGTGGTTTGTGTTTGTTTGAAGTCCCGAAGACGTAATTTACCGGGTGTGTTTATTTGCGGTGTAAAAGCTGATGAGTGTGAGGAACGGGGTACAGAGAGATAGAAAAACCAAAAGGTTATAAGAATATTAATAGCAGACGAAGCCGGAAACATTTGAAGTTATAAACAGGCGCGGAGATTGGTTCAAAAGGAGGCTGCATAGAATTACACGAGTTGTTGGGTTGCAGATACAAGGACAGAGAGGAGAAAGGTGCACGTCTTCTGGACCAAAATAGGAGCAGAAGCAGAGAAAGGTTTTTTTTTATGGCGTGGCCATAGAATTGCAACGGCAGATAACGAAAGGTCAGTCAATTTTCATTAGAGCAGGAGTGTGGTTTTCATTTATAAATTAAATAAATTGAATAAATTATAGAGACAGTTAATTTTGCGATCATTTAAAAAAGAAAAAATTATAAAGAGAGCTTAGTTATAACACATATTAAAAATCAATGTAAAATAACATTTGGGTCCATGATAGAAAACAACTTCTCATATATTTAAAGTATTGTATTGCAAATATTACCGGATTGATTGTTATATAAAATTTCAATAAAATAAAGGACATCTCACATATACTTCAGTTGAAATTCTGTGTATTTTATTCAGGTCATATTACCTATCCCAATTAGGAAGCCAATTGGAAAATATTTTGAATCCTCGATCAAAGGTAAATAGTACAAGTTAAATATCCTGAGATTGTAATTAATTAATGCTGATTTATTGTGATTAATTGGAGATTAGATCATTTAATAAATATAGACAGGATCTTTTCTAAATAAGCAATAGAATACAATTTAAATAGCATAACAAAATGGCCCCCAACGTGTAAAGCTTTGAAAAATATTTCTAGTTGGCAAATTTGAAAGGATAGGAGTAGACGAGCAGATATTTGAAAGTTTATATGCCGTGGATAAAGTGAAATATTATGTAAAATTTGAGGACATAAAGATTTATATTTTTTTTTAAGATACAATTTACCATAATTGATTTATTCGTGATATTGACAATTTATAGGTTACCATAATTGATTTATTTGTGTGATATTTACATTTGATAATTTTACCATACTTGATTTATTTGATTGATTTTGACATTTGATATTTTACCATTTGATTTATTTGTGGGATATTGAAATTTGATACTCGTACCCAAGAGTTATTACATTTGAACAAGAAAAGTCCCGTTTGTTGCAACAGACCAGTAGAATTTTATATTTGGCGGGGACAAAAACAGTAACGAAAAGAAACAACATGTCGATCACAAGGAGTCAAAGCAAAATGCAAGAAAGGAAGGAGGATAACAGAGAAGAGGAAACAATGTCTGAAGAAGGATCAGATAATGAAGGAAATGTTACAATAATAGAGGAAAGAAAAGAAACAGGGATGTTAGAAAAATTATTAGCAATGATGCAATTACAGACACAACAAATACAAGAATCAACAAAACAGGCCATACAAGAGAATCTAAGGGAAACAAAACAAACAATGAATGAAACAGCAAAGAAAATGGAAGAGACAATAGAGAAAATCCAAAAAGAAACATCACTAAAAATCGAAGAAAACCAACGGAAAATAAGACAAGCAATAGAACAGAAATTAGAAGAAAATGATAGAAAAATGGAAAAGCGTTTGGACAAATATGAAAATGAAGTAAAAGTCTGTTTAGAAAAAGTTAGTGAAACAGAGAGGAAACTAGAGATGCAGAGAGAAGAAATGGAAACTAAAATGAAGGATATTAAGGCTGTCCAGAAAAAGGAACTGGAACAGTTAGAAGAAAAATTTGAAATGGCGTTACTAGAAGACAGGAAAGAAATGGAAAGGAAACTTAAGCAAAATGAAAAACAAATTGCAGAGATGGAGATAAGAGGAGTAGAAAGAAAGGAAGTTATCGTACATAGCACAGAAGACGTAAACGTACGATTTGGCGGGATATAAGGAAACTACACCCAGTGCCTTTTATAAATAACCTAAAGAAAAAAGTCACATACATAGGACCGTTTGCAACAGCCAAGGAAACCATCCGAAACCATCTCAAAGAAGAGGCAAATCTTTGGTTTATCAGCAAGGAAGAAGAATTTGACAATTGGCAAGATTTTGAGAGAAGATTCTTAAATTATTTCTGGGAAAAATCCAGCAACTACAAGTAAATAAAGAGTTACAAAATGGAAAATACCATGAGAGGATGGGCGTATCAGAAACGATGTACGCATTACAACTCTATAATAATGCAAAACATTTGCAATATAATTATTCATCAGAACAATTGGTAGAGTTGATATCGCGACACTTTGAAGATACCTTGGAAGACCACATAAATCTCCAAAATTACAAGGACATTGACAGCTTATGTCAATTTTTGCAAATGAGAGAATCACGTAGGCATGAAAGAAGAGAAAGAAGACCGCAAGAAAATTATAGACAAAGAGAAAACCAAGAATATAGAGATAGAGGTCAAAATTTAGAAGAGATTATCCAAGACGAGAATTCATACCTAGACGGGGATACGAAAATAGACCGAAAGGAAGAGAGAATTATGAACCCAGAACCCAGAGATGGAATGAAAACAGGGATCGGGAAAATCAGAGTAGAAATAACCGCCCATACCAAGGAAACAGATACAATAACCCACGGAATGAACAGGAATCTCGCGGTAACCGATACGGGAATGATAGACCAAAAGAGAACAGAAGAGAAATAAATAATATGCAAAGAGAAGAAAATGAATATGAGAGAGAAGATGACGGGCGAGAAAACACAGAAGAACAACAGGCGTGTTTTCAAGAAGGCGTTCACTAAAAACGAAGAAACAAACAGGAATTTTTTGTCACCCCAAGGAATTTATTAAACTGGCAGGAAACAATGAAAAGAGAAATGGAGTTAATTTAAAATTTGTGGATGGATTTATAAATGAGAAACCAATTAAAATTATGATAGACACAGGCTCTGAAATAACACTGGTCAACAGAAAATTAATCGAAGAAGTAAATTTAACAAGTCTAATTTATAAAATACCTAGGGTGAATTTAGTGGGCGCAAATAAACGGACATTGGCAACAATAAATGAAGGTATACGAGTAATGGTACGATTGAAAAAAAATATGTATGCACTTCAATGTGTAATAATGCCGAATATGTCACATGACATGATTGTAGGCGTTGACGAATTAACGGAAAAACATGTAGTGATCGACTTCAAAACCAATACGATGAAAATAACAAAGGAAAAAAGAAGAAGAACAGTATAAGGAACAAGAGAAACAAATTACGGACGAATCAGAGAAAGAACAAACGGTGGAAATGAACCTGGTGACAAAGAAAGGAAAAGAAAGAAAGAGGGGAAAAGGTCAGAAAAAGATCAAAGAAAAAAAAAAACCTGGGATTCCTCAAAAGATGAGACGAGCTCAGGAGAAGAAGATGGAAAGATTTTGACAAGAAATGAAAGCAAAACTTGGGATTCCTCAAAAGAAGAGACGAGCCCAACAGAAGAAAAAACAAAGGAAAATGAAGAGGACACAATGGAGACAGTGGTGTTTGAAAAAGACACGGAGTACACGGTGAATATGTGCGAAGAATTTGATGGGAGAGACACAAAATGGATATGTGGAGAAGGCAAAGAAAATGATTTGCGTAAAATTTTAAGAGACTATGAAACGCTGATAAATAAGGAAACCCAAGTGGCCACAGATACGTAGCATAAGTACAGTTAGCATACAGGAAGTGCGTTTTAGTTTGTCTCGAGAAAATTTAGTTGCATAGATTGATAAATTTTATCGATTACAAAGGCGGGGATTTGTTGTACTTTTGAATGTCTGTTAGCAATAAAAAACCGATATACAAATTTTATTACTTAAATAAAAATTAAAATTATTGATATTTCATAATGACACGGGCATATAAATTTTCAAACATCCTGTATAAGACAAAATATGTATTTTAAGTTGTTCAAAGAATTGTTCATTAGGCCTCAGAGACAAGACTTTCAAATATTATCGATAAGAAATTTAAATAAGTCGGTTATTGTGAAATGGATTTACCCGTAATAAAAGTGTATATAGAAAGTGTTTAAACAATAGACCGGATGTGCGGTGGTTTTCCCCCCGGAAGATTATATCGGTAAAAGTTTATTAACAAAAGACATTGAATTGAGAAACAGGTATCGTTTGTAGCTATTATAAGAAATATTTGTAAAGCAGATAGATTTAGCTAGAATAATTAAAGAATGTTGTTTTCTGGAATTACCCGAATGACGTTTTATAGAGAGAGTTGGTTGGTAACGATACGTGACAGAGGTAAAAGATTTTTATTGGTCAATTTTTGAATAGAAGTAGGGAGTGGTTTTGGCTATGAGATAGGAGAGAGGAAAGGAGTTAGTCAGTTTTCGTCGCCCAAGAAGGAAGGAGCTTTGTGGTTTGTGTTTGTTTGAAGTCCCGAAGACGTAATTTACCGAGTGTGTTTATTTGCGGTGTAAAAGCTGAAGAGTGTGAGGAACGGGTACAGAGAGATAGAAAAACCAAAAGGTTATAAGAATATTAATAGCAGACGAAGCCGGAAACATTTGAAGTTATAAACAGGCGCGGAGATTGGTTCAAAAGGAGGCTGCATAGAATTACACGAGTTGTTGGGTTGCAGATACAAGGACAGAGAGGAGAAAGGTGCACGTCTTCTGGACCAAAATAGGAGCAGAAGCAGAGAAAGGTTTTTTTTTATGGCGTGGCCATAGAATTGCAACGGCAGATAACGAAAGGTCAGTCAATTTTCATTAGAGCAGGAGTGTGGTTTTCATTTATAAATTAAATAAATTGAATAAATTATAGAGAACAGTTAATTTTGCGATCATTTAAAAAAGAAAAAATTATAAAGAGAGCTTAGTTATAACACATATTAAAAATCAATGTAAAATAACATTTGGGTCCATGATAGAAAACAACTTCTCATATATTTAAAGTATCGTATTGCAAATATTACCGGATTGATTGTTATATAAAATTTCAATAAAATAAAGGACATCTCACATATACTTCAGTTGAAATTCTGTGTATTTTATTCAGGTCATATTACCTATCCCAATTAGGAAGCCAATTGGAAAATATTTTGAATCCACGATCAAAGGTAAATAGTACAAGTTAAATATCCTGAGATTGTAATTAATTAATGCTGATTTATTGTGATTAATTGGAGATTAGATCATTTAATAAATATAGACAGGATCTTTTCTAAATAAGCAATAGAATACAATTTAAATAGCATAACAATATATATATATATATATATATATATATATATATATATATATATATATATATATATGTATATAGCAAAACTGGTAGGATTATCGACCGAAACCTAAATAAATAATAATAAATAAAATAAATAATAAAACGTAAATAACAGACCGCATACCTGATACTCCAATACAATAAATTGTTATATATATATATATATATATATATATATATATATATATATATATATATATATATATATATATATATATAAATAAGGATCATTCAAAGAGATCACTTAAGATCATTGTATTTTTGAGGTAACACAATTGTAAATTGTATTAACTTTTCTATGGATGTTTGGTTTTTCATACTGTTCTTTTTAGATGAACTGATGATGTTTTCCAATTAGAAAGCGAAAGGTTTTTAATAAATAGATAAAATAGCCACCTTCTTTGGGTAAATTTCAAGGAAACCGGGAAACGCTATTTTTGCAATTTTTTGGGACTTAGCCTAAAAAATGAAAAAAAGGCTATTTTTTTTTTGTAATTTAAGGGAATAAAACTAAAGAAATTGCTAAAAAACCTTAAAATAATGAAAAAAAAAATGTAAAAAGTAGGAAATTACTATAAAAATGTTGTAAAAATATAAAAACTATTTACAAAATCATATGAAATATATATATATATATATATATATATATATATATATATATATATATATATATAAATATATATATATATATACAGGGTGACAATCGGATTCAGATGCTTTTAGAACGCATAGTACGAAGCTTGAGAGGATGAGAATGGGCCAAGCGCGGCGTTACTACCTCTGCAGTAGTGTGCTATTTAGTCTATATGGAGTAGTCGGCGGTAGCTGGCCATACCGTCACCGATAATTCTATTCGCTACATTGACATAATCTAAAATGTTTTGGTTCCAGAGCTACGGAGAAAAGGGTTAAACCCCAGGAATGTGTGGTTTTAGCAGGATGGTGCCACGTCACATACTGCCGTAGCACTATCCTGCTGCTCCACTGAATATTCTCCGCAACCTGTTCCTAGGACAACTCATTTTCCGTTTCGGAGATTTGCCGTGGCCTTCAAGGTCTCCAGACCTGTCATTTTGTGACTTTTTTATGGGGTTATTTAAAGTGTCGTGCATATGCTAGCAAGCCTCGTAATTTGATCGAGTCGCCAGGAACTCCTGACTATTGGTCGAGCGATGTTGGGGTGTTTTATGAAGGATTTTATAAAGAGGATCGAAAACTGCATCTAACGTGATGGTCACCATATTGATGTCAATATTTTTCATACTTAATATGATTGTAAATGGCATAATATAAGCTTTATTTTGATGTTAATAAAATAGTATTTTCTTGCAAATTTCTTGTGTACCATTTAGTTCAAAATCGTCCTATTGCCGATTGTCACCCTGTATATATATATAAATATTAATATTTATGGCCTAAACCAT
This sequence comes from Diabrotica balteata, assembly GCA_918026665.1. NCBI lineage: Eukaryota > Metazoa > Arthropoda > Insecta > Coleoptera > Chrysomelidae > Diabrotica > Diabrotica balteata. Next base: position 37,985,111 of record OU898276.1, read on the forward strand.
TAAAAAAGTAAAAATTTTTACAAAAAGTCGTAATTTATTAAAATTATGAAAAGAACTCATCTGCATAATAATTATAATTTGACATATATTCGCAATGTTACCCACGTTTATAATTGCTTTGTATGGAGTAAAAATGTATAACATAATTTGAAATAACAAATTGTAAAAATTTGAAATAACAATATATATGAATTTGAAATAAGAATATATATAAGAATTTGAAATGAGAATATATAAGAATTTGAAATAAGAATATACAAAAATTTAAAATAATAGTAGATAATAGTCTTTATGTTACTACTTACTTTTAATCTGCCGGTGGATACAAATTTGCGGCAGTGAGGAAAAATGGTGTAACCTTTCGTTTCGAGAAGAAAAAGTTTTCTTAAAGAAAAATTCAGCCAGGTACCTACAAAGTGCTCACTTCGTACACCGTACTTGGGAATGTTAGACCGAACTTCCCTCCAAAGGCCGTTCCACGTTGTTGGTGTGGGTACCAGTTTCAGGGTCAACAAAATGCTTCGAATGATTTACTGTTTGATGAATAATCCTTCATGGGACAAGCAATCATAAGCTTTCCAACAATCGCTATAAATTGTTGTCCCAGGAAGAATCCATTCGTTAATCAGTCCAAGCAAAGTGTCTTTATCCCTTTTTTCAACCGGTACTTAAAAGAATTTCTTGGAGTTCCGTTCAACACCACCAAAAACCCATTGACCGGTATACAACCGACCTCTATTGTATTTTTTTCGGCCAAATTTGCACTCATCAATTTCAACCGGTATGTCCTTCCCACCCAATTTCTTTAAATTATTTATTGCGAAACTTATAAAGACCTCGCGAGAGAAGGAATACCAGTCTACAATTGTTTGAGCAATAATTTTCAATTCGTTCCGAATAAAGTTATATCTAGGAGGACGAAGATGTAACAAAATACTTACCAGCAAAAATATTTTTTCTACCAGAAATTTAGCATACTCAAAAAAAGTACCCTTCCTTGGCGATGCAAAAAAACAACAGCGTTTCAGCGATTTTTTATGTTTACTGATACGCTTGTAACACCTAAATCTTCTTTCACTATCCACTTTCAAAACACTGCCGCAAACTGAACATATTCTAGTATTTTTTAACACCCCATGTGAATAAAAAAGTTCATTATTTCATTTTTACAGTCCATTCGAACGCTATCATTGTAAGAAATTTTACATGAGGTGCAACTAGCCATTTTGTTTGTCATAAACAAATACAACTTAACGTTACTAAGAACAAATTATGTATAAAGACCTACCTAAAATTTTTGGAATAGTCCAGGGGGTGGATTAGAATGTTGTCAAGGTTAAATATTTTTATAAATATTATTTATAAAAATATTTAAACTTGACAATATCTAATACTATTTTAATATATTTTTTTCATATTTAAAATTGATTTGGCAACAACACCTAAAAAGATTTTATTGCAATTGTCATACTGTTGCCAAAGTTCGTCATACTTTATTCTCGTTAATGAATAGTAAAAAAAATAACACCAATATGCCTCTATATTCTTTGATGACACTTAAACTAACCCAATCTAATCAAGCTAGCATAACTTGATTAGATTAAGTTAGTTTAAATAGTTTATACCAAAAAAAACAAGCTACAATATATATGATGAAATACGAAATAAAAATAATATTTAATGAAGTGCCAAATAAAAACATTATACTTAATCAATTAGTCGACAACACTGCAAACAGGAAATCAAAAGTTGCTTGAAAACTGGAAATTGAAAAGACCTACCTGATCAAACCTCACTCAAAGCAATCTAAACTGTCATATAAATAAATTAATAATTTATAAAAAACAAAATATTTTCTTTTTTCTCAGTAGCGATGAAACGCGCAAATCTTCTTAACATATCTTAATGACAAAACATAACCTGATTAATTTATAAGAAACAATATTTTTTGAAAATATGGCAACATTGGTAGAAAAGTGACAAGACATTAACAACAACACAATCAAAATGGACGAAATATTTGAAAATTAATGTCAAAACACGCAATTTTTAAACAAACATTATAGAAAAAATATGCATTAAAATACAGAATCCGCAATTCTTTGGAGGGTAACTTTTGGGAAAGCGTCAAAATAAGGATCACTAGAGATGGTATAAGCCAATTTGGTGTAGAACTTTATTCTAAATGTGAAATTTTCGGTGATATGTTGTCACCTTCATCAGCACCTAAATGGAAAACCTATTTTAGTACAAGTGGTGGAAATCAACATTTAAAACCTACATTGAAAATGTTCAGTTGGTCCTAGTGGTGAAGAACACTGTCACAAACATGTTAAAAATATTAAAAAATACATTTAAAATTTTGAATAAAAACATTGCAACACAACAGGGTATTATTTCAAATACAAACACAACAAAAAATCTAAAAATTACAACCTACAAAAACTGCAACTTCATGTTAAAGGTAGAAAAGAAGAATTATTCTTCTTTTTTGATGACATATTTCTGATTTCTGTCAATATCCGGGTGTCATATGTAACGAGGTTATAATTTTCACGTTTGAACCTCATGGATATGGAAAGAAAGAACCCAAGGAAACACAATCAGCAAGGAAATGAAGTCTTTTCTCAAGTACAGGTAGGCAATCTATGCATGCTATGATAAGTTCCCTGCATTCTCCAGTTTGTTACATCTTGTCAAGTCCTGTTGAAGTAGAATGGAATAAATACAACTTAAGTTTTTAACATCTTTCTTAGAGTTCATAGAAGAACTGCAGTTGTGGATGTAGCACATTTCTATGAAGTTTCTCTTAAATTGGTTGTCAACCCTCTTTAGTACTTGCACATTTTCATAGTTAGCAATGTGTCCAGTATTCTTAATATGTTGGCTAAAGGCTGTGCAGGTGGGCTTCCTCACTACATCACTCTTGTGCAAAGCTATTCTTTTTGAGAGTTTCTGGCTGGTTTGACCGACATACACTTCTGAACAGGAACCACATGGAATAGAATACACTACATTGAAGTTATTCAGTTTTTTAACTCTTTCTGTCAGGTGAGTAAAGTATGTCCCTAATCTTTTGTACACTGAATTTGCTATCACTATGTTGAACTGTCTGAAAAGGTTTGTGATCTGTGGTGATAAACCTCTGATGTAAGGCAATCTCCCATAGAAAACTTCTACTGTTTCTCCTTCTAATGTTTGTCTGGTGTGTTCTAACTGTTGGCATATCTTGGAATAGCAATTTATTAAGAAGCATCTTAGGGTAGTGATTTTTTCTAAGAATCTCATACAATAACTTGATGTTCTTATTGTAGTTAGAAGGGTGACAAATTCTTTTTATTCTGTTTTTCAGACCTTTGATGATGTTAATCTTCTGTTCATCTGGATGGTATGAGTGAAAAGGCACATATCTACCTGAGAATGTTTTCTTTCTGTACCAATGAGGACAACACAGTAAGGTTGGATTGATACAGAAAGAAAATATTCTTGGTTTAGAAAAGTTACCCTCCAAAGAATTGTATTCTTAGCGTCGTTATACAAACTCTATATATATATATATATATATATATATATATATATATATATATATATATATATATATATATATATATATATTGTCGATACATAATACATAATGTCGAATTATGACGTCAATATAAGAATCTGTAACTGTTATAGAACAGTGTTGAACTATTAATAATACATTTTAGAAAAGATAGACACGTAATCGCCAATAAAATTGTGCCGATCAAACTGAAAACACATTTGGGACAGATGTCGACAGACCGAAAATTTGTCATATTTTTTATAACACCAGCTATATATCAAACGGTATTGCTTTCAACCCAAGTTCAATACAGTAATCCTTATTTTATGAACAACTTAATTTTTAGTGCCTCCTATATCGCATATTGACCACACTCGCCCATTTCTCCTTTATGGCAGCGTTCGCATATCGTTTTTTGACTGATATAGCCCATCGTTTTCAGCAGACGGATTCGACGCTGGTCCTTTATATCAGGAAATACCAAAAGACTTGTCTCTGCAAATCCGAACCTCTGTTCGTGATTGAAGGTCCTCGAAAAGATTTATAGAGCCGTTGACCCTCCTCGAGGGTGTGAAACAAAAGACTATCTGCTGAGAGATGCACTTGATTTTATGGGAAAACCGGATCAGTCAACGATGTCACACTCTAACGTCTCGGGTTTATGAAATTGGTTTCTACTGTGTGTTTATAGGAAAGGGTTAAATGGAAAAGCTCAGCAAAAATTGAACATGTGTGATATAAATTTATTTAAAAACTAACAATTTAAAATTCTGGATTTTAAAACGTCGAAAAAGAGTAAAAAGAATAAGGAATTAAAAAGATTGGAGAATCTGAAAGCGGGGATTCTGGCTTAAAATTTTCTTTTACATAAGAAAACTTCTAAACTCATAGTCAAGCTTATGTCTAAAAGAATATAAATTTAAAGGAAAAATCTCAGTGGTTGGATGTATACCATAGCTAAAAAACTTCTAAAAAGTAGTTGAAACTAACCACATTTCTAGGTAAATTAACCGTTTGCTTACACGATATGTAACGATTATTTTGCCTACCACATTGGGATTATTATAGGGGGTTGAAAATTGGGGACAGAAATTATTGCGCTGAAGATAGTACAAGCAAAACAAACCGAAACGTTTTCGAAGGGCTAGTCAGGGTTTTTCTGAAAAGCTAGATCGTGGATAAGTGAATGAAACAATGGTATTGGATTGGGACAACTACAAAAAGTAAAGAAAAAGGGTACTTATATAAATCTCCCGGATAAGAAGAATCTTTCTGCTGGATAAAAGAAAAGGCTCTTCCTTCCTAAAAAATATAAAAAATGTTAGAGAGTTAGTTAACAGAAATAACTTAATTTAGGGAAATAGATTAAACATTTATTTTTGTCTTACACAAACAATTACAAAAATAAATAGTATTAATAAAATAAAAAAACCAAACATACTATATTACTATATGTTTACAAACGCTTGAAGTTCGAGATAGTACACGAACTTACAATTGTTATTTTACATTATTTTGTTGCAGAAATAGATTATTACAAATGAAAAATATCTTTTTAAATGAAACTATGTATAGAGGTTAAACTCTTTTAAAAAACAAAAAGAAAATAAGATCTCAGTTATGATAAGGTATGTGTCAAACGTAAAAAAATAAACCTCGCTGTCAGATGTCAATATTAAATTTTAAAACTTGAAAGCAATTAATATGACAGCTAGGCCACACCCTAACATCTATAATTTTACTGCTTACAATTTCTTAATTTGTCGTGAAAGCAATATTATTATTAGAAAATGTCTATTTTAAACTTAAAAGTTCTTTACTTTAAAAAGTTACTTTAAAAGTTCACTGAAAAAAAAAAATTCACTGACACGCAAGAAACTGCATCTCTCACTGCAAAATAGCCAGAATGGCTTAAAACAAACAAAATCAGGCTGGAAGCTGAGGCACTGGGACCCAAAATTTGACACTCGGCTTCTTAAAAAACTGAAACATGTGGGTATCTTTCAAAGTTGTTGTAAACGGCGTATTACAAATATCTTAGATGAGAGACGGCATAAAAATGAAACTGTGACTACTCTTATCAGAATTGACACATTACATCGATTATAATTCACTTTTTACAACAAATTTACCGGCTACTTCCGACTAAACATGTTGTATCTGCTCTAAATAAATCTCTCCCAAACCTGAATTTGACCTTCTTTGCTCTATGTACCGCCCTTCGTACAACTCGTCAAATTTTTTTTTTTTTTCAAACACGCGTTTACACCTTATCGTAAATGACCTTGATCATCCCCAGCTTTTAAATTTGTTAAAACAACACGTACAAATATACCCATATTTTTATTACTTTCTTGAGGAATGTGAAATGTAAACAAAGACATACGAAATTTTAAACATAGTCCAGGAGCGTTCCTTAAAAAAATTTATACTTTGAATATTCGATGGTTAAAATGAATTTATACATGCTACAGGTAGACATATTAAATTTTATTAATGTGATATGATAATATGACAAGGTGACACGAGGTTGTCGATATTATAGAATTTTACTAAAGGCAACATACAGATCTTTGCTCAAAAAAGGACTTCAACGGTTAATATTTAACTCAGCCAACATAGTTCTTTCAGTAGATCCAGTAGGTTGATAAAAGAATGGCTGTCTTATTGGCATATCGTATAATATTAATTGTTTTGCCTTTGATTAAGATTCTTGCGCTATTACCTGTGACGGGTAGCTCTTTTAAAATGGAGACTCAGTAAAACACAGGTTTAAATAAACAAAAATATATTCGATATAAATAAATAGCAAAATGAAATTAGATCCTAGGTAATAATACAATAAAAATTAAACCGTTATTTCTGGCGACGACGGCGTCGACTGCGATATTGTCCACTTTATAATATCTGCGAAAAATAAAATACAATTAATAACATAAAATTTCGGTAAGCATTAATAATACATTCAAATGATAGGGAACGGGAAAAAGGAATAGAGGTAGAATGGACCAATCAGCACACGGACCGGCGAGGAACGGAAGGTCTCCAATCAGTACTTGGCCACACTGAATCTCTGCTTTCTCTTGCGAAGGCTGCTCTTTTATACGGTCGAAGGCCTTCCATCTCCTCTACAAATAGCCTTTCCTTAAAAAGCCTCTATGAAGAGTTTTTCGGCAAGTGAGAAAAATGAATATTCTTGTCGTTTACCCTTTCCTATAGCTATCTTCTCTAATATGTTGCTCTCCACCCTTGCTTGGGCTAACTGAACCTTTTTGAAAGGATTTTCGAGGAACGTTTTTTAAAATTTATTTTTTAAAAATAATAATTTAAACATGTCAGTGTGTTTGTAGTTCGTAATTTTTTTACTATAACACAACCAACACATTGAATGCATTTTGTCTATACGTCTTCAATCATATTATTATAAAGACTGTTTAATTACAAACTTAACCGTAGTGTAAAGATATAGTACAAATACACTAAGTGCTATAATGCAGTCACCGTTCCTTAGTGCGACAGAAAAAACTGACGCAAACCATTCCTTTCTATTTTGCCAGGTTTGACCACGTGACCTTCATGAGAAGGTTACGTGGTCGATAAACTTTGCGTCAGTTTTCTCTGTCGCATTAGGAAAACGTGACTGTATTACGACAGTCAGTATATTTGTATTATATGTCCATAGGTAGGAGAAATTATCACATAACGTCCAAAATATGACAAAGTAACACGTCCTTATATTTAAACGATTAAACATTTTACTCCAATATATATAATTGACAAAAGCAACCCTAACTAAATTTGTGAGTGGAGAAAAAACCCCCCTTTACCCCCAAACTAGTTTCACTGAAAACATATTTAAAGTTTTATTCAGTTGTAACAAAAAATGTGGGAGTGGGAGGTGTAGGACGCCAATGTAATAAAAGTGTGTATATATAATGTAACACAAGTATTTGGAGTAATGTAACAAAAACAAATAAATTAAAACTGGCTAGCAGATGTGCCAGAGTGTGACTACTTGATACTCAAAAGAGGATTCGGCCAATTTGCATGCCCGACAGACACTGTACAATGAGAAAATGAATGACAAGGTTATGAAAAAAAAAAGGACCAATGTAAATGAAAGTAGTAAGCTATGGAATATGGATTCCACTATACATTGTTTTATAGATTACCGTAAAGCGTTCGACAGGGTCAAGTGAAGACACTTATGGCGAATACTAAAAGAAGTAGGCGTACCACAACATCTAATTACGCTTATAACCGAACTATATGAACACACTACTGGATCAGTTAAAGTACTTGACACACTTTCGAACGAATTTCATCCAGAACGGGGTGTCAGACAAGGATGTATACTATCTCCACAATTATTCAACATATATGGGGAGTATATTATGCGCAGAGCACACAAGGATGGAAAAAGGGCATCTCAATAAATGGTCATAAACAAAACAACCTACGTTTCGCAGATGACACAGCCCTTCTTGCAAATAGTCAAGCAGAGCTGATAGAACTTATACGACTGATCGAAAACGAAAGTCAAATATTTGGTCTGCAATTAAACATATCAAAGACAAAGATCATGATAGTGGATAGACTACACAACAATCATCCACACATAACCACAATTGACCGGTTCGAGTTTGTGAGCTCATACTTATATCTGGGATCATTAATCACAAACACAGGGTCATTACAAGAAGAAATTAAACGTAGATCTGATCTAGCAAAAGTTGCCACAGCAAAAATGACCAAAATATGGAAGGACTGTCAAATTTCAAGAGCGATAAAGATGAGGTTGATCAACTGCTTAATATTCCCAATACTGACCTACGGATGTGAATCTTGGACTCTGAGACAATCGGAGAGAAGAAAAATAGACGCCACTGAAATGTTCCGTTGGAGACGAATGTTACGAATTCCTTGGACCGACCGCAGAACAAATAATTCAATTTTAAGAGAGCCAACGACTCTCTAGTAAAGTCCATCTCCAACAATTAAAATATTTTGGGCATGTTATGAGAGCAAACACATAAAACATGGAAAGACTCATAATACAAGGAAAGGTAGAAGGATCACGAGGAAGATCCCCAACAAGATGGATAGATCAAATTACAGGAATATGCCAAAGACCTATGCATGAATTAAAAGAAATGACCAGAGACAGAGATCTCTGGAGACGGACCATACACGACATCACGTCGACCACTACACTCCCCCTGGGGGGTCAGGATTGAAGAGAGAGAAGCTATGGAAGTTGCTCTAAGATGTGATTGGGCGCCAGGAAAGTATTAACATATACCTTCCAAGGAATCTTGTAAAGCTGTTTGCTAAAATAAAAAATGGAAAACAGGTATGAATTGAAATATTTAGTCTTCACCACCAATTTAAAACATAGTCAAATATATACAGTATAATTTATTATATGCCACCCACCACCATTGTATGTACAGCTACTAAATTATTTATAAAATCCACAAGGAAAACAATTCCTGTAGCTGGCTGTATACCACGTATCACAAAAAAAAAGAGGTTAATCTTTGTAAGTGGGTAAATTTATTTAAAAACCCTTAAAAGGGCTACATCAAAAAACAAACGTTTTCGGACTAAACAGTCCATCATCAGGTTTAAAATCTGCCTAAAATAAGTACAAACCATTTAGTTAAAACAAACGTGATTATGAAATTTTGACTATGGTTAAAAAAGCAAAATGGCTATACTTACTAGGTTAAAATGCCCGAGCCACGAAAAGATCTTAGAATATAAGACAACGGAATAAGACAGAATATTTTTATAGATACTCGTAATAGATAGTAGATAGTTTTAAAGATAGATAATTATGTTATTAAGGCCGGGAAGTAAAATTAAAATACATATGATTTTATATCAGTACTACATTTAAATCCAAAATGTTTCTTAATGAAATGATATGAGAAAAATCAAAGGAAAATCAACAATATTTAGAGAAATCAACATAGCGGAAGGTTTTTATATTTTTTATTAATAATTGGATACACTTACCGGCTCAGAGTAGCTAAAAACCAAACAGGACACACAAAAAAAAACCCAAACCAAAACATTCTGCTACTTCTTCCAAAAAAAACTTTAATATTCTTAAAAAAACCTTCTAAGCAATCTCTGGCCCCTACTTTTAAACCCAAGTGTCTTTAATTAATGTAAGAGCAGAAGTGCGCAATGGGCACTTGTTTTGAGTTAGCTAAGCTCTGGTTGTCAAAATCTCCGCTTGGTGTTGCTGTTTAATACCAACTTAAAATTTAAAAATTAAGAAAATTATTAAGAGAATATGGATTTATAAAGTTTATTTAAAATGATTAAAGAGTTATTAAAGTGACGGACTCGTTACACAGTAACGTTAGGTTTTTAACCGCTGATTTGTGTGTGGATGTTTTAAAAAAATTGTCAGTTGTTTTTCGTGTACAAAACATTCAACTATTGCCACTGACAATCATATTAAAAAGATCATTGACTAACATCTTGTTTTCCCAAGACGATTCTATGATTAGCAGTTTTCGGCAGTTTTCTGAAAAATTGCAATTTTGCATTTAACACGTTTTTTTAAGCCCCTTAATTGTTCATTTAGTTATTGAAAGAATTAAATATAGTAAAGTTCCGTCGTAAACTTATTTTACACAAAATTGTCTACTATTGCAATATAACTAAAGGATATGTAAACTGCAATAATCAAAAATACTGTGACTAAAATTTTATGTCCAATAAAACTTTACGTAAATTAAATCTAAACTTTGGTAGTAAAATATAAATTGCTGATGCAATAAGTTAGCAATAGTTTAGTAACAAACTATACGTAGTCACACGTTTCGAGTTTAATCTTAGTTGAAATATTATTCGTAAAATAATTCCATTTCTGAACGTAACGTTAATTTCATGTGTGATTATTGAATTAATAGTTTAAAGTGAAAACCTTTGGAGGAATATTCTAAATCTATTTTATTTCAAAGTTGCCTTACATTTAGTTTTCATGTATTTTGTGTAGATTTCGTAAATTCGTAATAAGTAAAATAAATACGACATTAAATATCAATATCCATGCTCCCACTGAAGATAAACAAGAACGAGGAAAATGACATATGTTACGAGAAACTGGAAAGCATTTACAGACAATATCAGAGCAACGACATAAAAATTACTATTGGTGATTTTAACGCTAAAGTCGGTCAAGAGACTATACATAAAAATATCCATAAAGTCACATGGCAATCACCAGACGGTCAAACAAAAAACCAAATTTACCATGTACTAATTGATAGTCGACATTTCTCGGACGTGGTAGATGTCACAGTATGTAGAGGTGCTAATATAGACTCTGACCACTACCTTATAAAAACAAAACTCAGGGCCCGTATATCAAACGCTAAGAAGAACCAGAGCACAAAATCTACAAAATATAATATTGATGTGCTAAAATCTGAAGACGCAAGGGATAACTACAGAAAAATTTTAAATAAAGAGCTGAAAAGAATCGACGAAAATTTAAATATAGAAGAACAATGGACCAAATGCAAGGAAGCTATCCATACAGCGGCTAAATGCTTTTTAAAACCTATTCAGACTAAAATAAACAAAGATTGGTTTGACAAAGAATGTAGATCCACTAACCAACAGAAAAATGAAGCATACAAGAGACTTCAGCAGCGCAGAACGGGATCAAACCTAAAAGACTATGAAAATCTTAGACGAGCAGAAAAAAGGACGTTTAGAAAGAAAAAGAAAGAGTCATACAAAAACGCTCTAAACGAGATTGTTAACCACCACAACAGAAAAGACTCGCGAAAATTCTACCTGAAGATGAAAAGTTGCAGAAAAGAATTCAAACCCAGAAAAACAGCATGTAAAACAGAGATGGTTCCATAATTAGTGACAAAGAACAGATACTAAATAGGTGGGCGAATCATTTTAAAGAACTGCTTAGCGACAGTCGTAAAGAAGACCAAATAGAAATGGATAAAAACGCTCAACAGCCGCCCACCACCGAAGAAGAAATTAAAGAGGCCATTTTAAAACTGAAAAATAACAAAGCTCCTTTATTGGACAATGTTCTTGCCGAACTCTTTGAAAATGGTGGTAAAACCCTTCTTAAACACATGCATAAATTAGTAACCGAAATCTGGCTACGGAAAGGAGATATGATGGTGTGTGATAATTATTGAGGCATCACCCTACTTAACGTAGCATATAAAGTATTGTCCAACGTATTGTATGTTTCGTCTGGAGACAGTCAGCAGGGAAGGAATTTTTACATCCGACCTACACAGACTGGCCCATCTAGAGCTATGAGTAAGATCGACGGGTCAGACATGCTCGCTAAGAGCGGTTCCAGACCCGGCGGCTGGAGGAAGAGGAGGTGAGTTTAGTCGGTAGGCGGTCTCGACACGCGGTACAGCGAGACGGACTGAATCCGGCACACCAGGGACACCTTCCCTGACGGTCTTCTCCCTCCTCCAAAAAAAAAACCTATTGTACAGAAGATTGATCCCCTATGCTAAACAAATAGTTGGGAACTATCAGTGCGGTTTTCGGCCAAATAAATCAACAACGGATCAAATCTTCACAGTCAGGCAGATTCTTGAGAAAACGCTTGAGTTCGAAGTCGACACCCATCATATATTTGTGGATTTCAAAGCTGCATACGACTCAGTCAACAGACAAAAACTTCTACAGGCTATGGTGGAATTGGTGGAAATTGTGGAGCACAGGCGTAGAGAGTGTAGTCAGAATCCAAAACGACTTTTCAAGACCCTTCAATTGTAAAAATGGACTGAGACCGGGAGATGGACTGTCGTTTCTCTTATTTAACCTTGCACTAGAAAAAGTAATTCGAAAGTGTCATATTAATATGAATGGCACCATCTTTAATAAATCTGTACAAGTGGCGGATATGCAGATGGCATAGACATTATTGCTAGCTCCACGGAATCTCTGATCGAAGCATTTCGATCATTAAGGGCGTCTGCACTGAGAATGGGATTAAAAATAAACGCACAGAAAATCAAGTATATGCATTGTACTAGATCAGGCAACCAGATACCTAGACTATTAATTGATGATCTGGAACTGGAAGTTGTGGGCACCTTCCAGTTCCAGAATGAAAGGCATGGCAAAATAACATGCCCTGCATTACCCACAAGCCACCAGGTTTTGATCTTCTACGCAAAACATGGTCCACTCTAAATATGATCCGAATTAGACATGGCAGATGTGCATACATGCTACATAAATGGGGAAAGAACCCGTCTTCTTAATGTGACTAGGAAGAATCAAACCATTGACAACAATATTGAAAAGTGTCTCTCGAGATCCATTAGTGGGAGACCTGAAGACTTCCTGTTTGCGACTTTAGAGTCAATTGATTATATTAATACATCTGATGTTTGTAACTATTTAAAGTTTGTCATATACCTATATTACTAGGTTACTAGTTTTTGTAATTCTGTTCTAAATGTGTTGTAATTGTCATACGATAAATAAAATAAAAAAATCTAATGAAATAATTAGCCCGGTTTCTAAATTTTGTCTCACACCGAAATATGTATTAAAATTTTACGACTTTCTGTCTTAGCTGTCGAAAAAACTACTGCTTAAAAAATGTAAAATATTTACAATATGTTTGTGTGTGTGAGTCAAACGCGGTTTTAGGGTGGTTTAACTCTTACCTACTAACCTATAATTATTTATTATAATAAATTAAATGTCATTTATATTCATATTCATACATTAACGTATTACATATTATAAATTGGTATTTCTTCAATACAAGTAGCTTTATCGAAACTTCTTATGACATTTTTCATACGCCATTGGAAGTCCAACAATTGTGCTGAAACGTCACTATTACTTCTAAGAATTTACTGCCCAGAATTCTGGTTTCTGACTATAGATGCAAGCCACACAAGGGAGATACATATAAAAAGAGCTGAGGAAGACCTATGTCTTCCTTATGTAATGATGACTAGCTTATTAAGGTTTAACTAAAAACTTCTAACTGTTACATGTAAACAAGTTAAATAACTGGATTATTCCAAAGACTGAAATATGTTTTTTTTTTTAATTATTTTTTTGAATTAGAATAATATAAATATAATTCTTCACTGCCAACATATCATTAAATATTCTGCGAATTTAAAAAAATTATAGTTTTCTAAGGCTAAATTTAAGTGTAATGTAGTATTACCTTATATAAAATCCATACAAAATCACTTTCTTTGGTTCGAGTCTTTATAGATCTTTTTAGGTTAAACAAATTTATTTTGTTCCCTTTTACCAAAGAGGTATCTACCTAGGGTATTTTAAGAATTAATTCGCAATCTCAGCGTTCGATTGTTTACTTGTTGGAAGAAGCGATAGGTATTAAAAGTCGCTTTGATCGCCAGTGGCGTATCAGTTCTTAATATATTAGATACTAATATATTTTTCTAAATATTTTAACAATATATACTTATTGTTGAGTTATATTGTACAAAATACGTTAGAATTGTGATATTTACGTATAAAAACAGCATTCTTGCAAAATATTCGTGAAATTACTATCAAAATAATTGGTAGTAGTGAAGTATCTTTAACTGATCGATTAACGCTTAAGAGAAGTCGTTAAAGTGCCAAGATACGTAGCTAAATACTTCTTGCTTGTTATCGTATGATGTATTACATAGATAGAAGCACGAAAGACCTAAATAACAATCTCAATGTTTTGCTGATTGTGGATGGTCATTCTTCGCATTGCAGCGATCCTGACATTCTTGAATATGTGGAACAAAATGGCATAACCCTATTTTGCCTACCTACCCACACGACACAGTTCTTGCAACCTCTTAAAAGAACGATTTTTAAATAATTAAAGTTAAATTACCAATTTGCTTGCAATTCGTTTATGAAGAATAACCCAGAAAGAAAAATAACTCGGCTTCAATATGGGAAATTACTGAAAATTGATTGGGGAAAGTATGCTACGGTTAGTAACGCAGCATTAGCTTTTGAATCAACTGGGATTGTACCTTTGGATTCTTCTGTAATTCCCAACCATGCTTTTTTGTCAATGGAAGACAATTTACCGAAGGAAAAAAAAATTAACCTTCACCTTTCAAGGCCTAAATTACAACCTAAAGCTGGTTATAGCAACTGGAGTGATTATCAGCTTGACAAAAGGGGGGAACTAGATTTGCCACAGAGTACAGAAACTACAAGCAAAATCACTCTGAAGTTGATATGTAGATTAAAACTGTAACCTCTGAAATTACTCCAGGAAAATTGCTTGATGAAATCTCACCTCCACCAAATGGACGTGGAGTAGCTGCACTGCGGTCAGAAAGAGAAGCAAACAGCTAGCAGAGATTCTTACTTCCAACAAAACCATTGCTACAAAGAAAGCAAAGAAAGAAGAGAAAGAAAAGCAAGCTAAGGCTTTGAAAAAAGTGAAAGTTTTAAAAACAAATGAAAAGATTTTTTCTAAAGGCAAAGAAAACAAAACCAAACAAAACAAAATAAACACAAACAAAATCAAACTAGTTTCAGAATCTTCTGATAATGAGTCATTAACAATAAGTATCAAAGATGATTCAGATATGGATGATGATTCCGATGCAGAATGTTGTGCAGGATGTTTAGAAATATATTCACAAACTTCCAAATCGGACGACTGGCTTCAATGTATGCATTGCAAGAACTGGTTTCACGAATCTTGTAGCAAATACTTTAATTTCTGCGACCTTTGTCGCAGATGGCAAACTTATTTGTTCAACAAGAAGTACCTAACTAGTTATGTAACATAAAAATGAGTTATAATATGTAACGTAAAAATGAGTTATCTTAAATTTTTTATAATGCGCCATCTCACCTTCTTTTTAACATAAACAAATATATTTAAGTTTTATTTATATTTCATAACTGAAATTAGTGTCAATAAACTATAATCGTTATATGAAATTTTATTTTAAAATTCAAAAACTTTTAAAAATACATCCATTCTAAAAAGATCTCTCCTCGAATTATCCTAAATAATAAAATTACTTTATTTAATTTTAAACAAATAAATATTTTCAAAAGCGAAAAACTCCGTGGTTCTGCGCAGAAGTGAAAGAAAAATGCAAAGAAAAAAAGAAAGCTTACTTAAGATACATGTCTAACAAAACACCACAAGAATACAACAATTACAAAAAGATAAGAAACGAAACAATAGCACTAGTAAGAAAAATTAAAAACGAACACTGGGAACGCTTCTTAAAAGAAATGGAACACGACTTTTACGGTCTACAAAAGGAAATATGGCGTTTCATAAGAGGCCAAAGATTAGAGATGAAAGACTTAATCGAACCGAAACACATAGATAACGACACATGGATTGAATACCTAAAGAAGCTTTATAATGATGAACAGCAAATGATGTTAGAACCAGGAACACCAGAAATCATTACAAACGAGGAAGCCGAGATAACCGTACAAGAAGTAAAACAAACTTTAGAAAAACTAAAGAACAGAAAAGCTGCAGGTAAAGATGGAATTCCAAATGAATTATTGAAATATGGTGGAGAAGCATTAACAGAACAGCTAACAGCACTAATTAACAAAATCATCAAACATAATAAAATACCTGAAGAGTGGAAGAAAAGCCTACTATACAAAAAAGGAGATAAAAAACAACCTGAAAACTACAGAGGTATCAACTTGAAGCTTACAACACTTTGAAGCTTACAACCAAAATATTGCAAAGCCAAATAAATCAGAAAATTACCTAAGCGGATGTACATCAGGGTTTTCGCACAGGAAGATCGTGCACAGATGCAGTATTCATCATAAAACAGATTACCGAAAAAGCACTAGAGTATAACAGACCAGCATTCATATGTCTAATAGACCTGAAGAAAGCGTTCGATAAAGTAAAGCTTAAAGATGTAATTCACCTTCTTTACGATAGAGAAATTAAACTAGATGTTATAAAAACAATAGAGAACATTTACCAGAACAACAATATGGAAGTCAGAATAGATGACCAGCTTACAGATCCAATAGATATGGGCAATGGAATAAGATAAGGAGACTCGCTTAGTCCAACGCTATACAATCTAATCATGGATGAAATCATCAATACTATTAATAAAGGAAGAGGATACAAAATGGGGAACACAGAAATCAGAATACTCTGCTATGCAGATGATGCGGCCCTAATTGCATCCAATGAAGACGATCTACAAAGACTAACCCATAGATTCAACACAAGGGCAAAGGACTTTAATATGGTGATCTCTATACAGAAAACTAAAACAAATGTAATCAGTAAAGAACCAATTAGATGTAAACTGGAAATCGACGGTATCAGCATTGAGCAACTAATGGAGACAAATTACCTAGGAATTACACTGTCTAGCTACGGAGATGTGGAGAAGGAAGTGAAAAATCAAGTACAAAAGGCTAATAAAATAGCAGGTTGTCTTAATAACACAATATGGCGCAATCCCCACATTAATACCGACGTGAATTCAAGAATCTACAAAGCAACAATAAGACCAATAATGACATACACTTCAGAGACAAGACCGGATACCTCCAAAACTCAGCAACTACTAGAAACAGCGGAGATGTGTTTACTGAGGAGAATTATAGAAAACACACTGAGGGATCGAATGAGGAGTGAAGAGATCAAAAGAAAATGCAGTATACCATAAATAAATAAGTGGACACTTAACATGAAAAAGGAATGGAACGAACACATAAACAGAATGGGAGAGACCCGATTAGTCAGAATAGCGAGAGACAAATCACCAAGAGGTAGAAGAAGTATCGGGCGACCACGCAAAAGATGGAGTGATAACCTCCAATAGAGGCAATAATCGACATTGAACAAGCATTTTGCCTATAAAAAAGAAGAAGAAGAAGGAGAATTTTAAACATAATATTAAAATTTTAAAAATACAGAAAACAGTACGAAGCTCCGCGCTAGTCCACAATACCGCCTACTGTTCCCCTTTTTTTATTTTTAAATAAAAAACAGTAGGTTCAATTAAATTTGGATTCAACAATATTAATAAACTTAAAAATTATGTCACAAGAGAAATATGAGAAAGACAATTTATTTAAAGGATTTTAAATTTAAAATATTCCAATAAACAAAACTTTATCATGGTGTCGAAGTTTTCTTAAAAAAATCTTGATACGACATTGACACCTCTGTAAATAATGTATAGAGCATGTTTCCCAGTTCGCGCCCTAATGCACCATAAAACGCCTCAGCAGGTACTTTGAAACGCGTTTAACAAGGAAATGACTTTATAATGACGAGCCGATGGAAAAACAAATAAAAATATCTTCGACCCTTTTCATCAATCACCGTTCAAAATATCGACAGAATCGAGCGAAGTTCGGCCCCAAAAACGCCACTTTTTTATTTTCGCGCAAAAACAGCTGTGACGTTATCGATTAATTAAAAAGAGGTAGGTGGGGCTTAACCACCATTTTGTTGTTTGTTTTATAGTATGTTATATAAATTAATCGTATTCATTTTGTACAGGACAACACCGAATGGCTGCCTAATTAGGCCTCGAAAATATGGTTTCCCCATTGTTATTGCTCTGTTTATAAATGAAACACTGAAACCAACGATTTTATAAATTTCCAAAAAAATATTTACAGACTGATTACAATGTTTTCGTTTCAACAACTCTTTCCCAACTCAAATATTTTAATTGATCTACGTTTATGTTTGTTATCTCATTTATCTATTTATTATCTCATACCGTCTAAATTATCATTCTTATTATCATTTTGGCTTTACAACATTGTTTAGATCCTGACCTCCTCAAGAATTTCTCTACAGTCGTCCCTATCTATCGGCTTGCTTCGCCAAGCACGTTTTTTTATATTTCTAATATCTTTATTGATGTTATCAAGGACATTGTTCTGGGTCTTCCTCTTCTTCTCTGAAAATGGGTATATCCAGGAGCGTTTTTCTAACTGGATCATTGTTTCATCGGCATAACATGTCCTATCCACCTATTCACATCTTTTCCCATATGTTTCATGACCATCAATGTTATCAAGGAACTTTGTTCAGAGCCTTCCTCTTCTTTTTTATAATAACTATATCAAGAAGCGTTTTTCTAGCTGGGTCATTTTGATTCATCCGCATTACATGCCTTATTCACTTCATACGTCCTATCTTAATATGTTTTACGACATCTGGTTTCGGTTGTATTCTATAAAGCTCTAAGTTGTATGGTCTAATCTCCATTTTCATTTACCGATTCATAGGTTCGCCTTAGTACTTTATTTTCAAAACATCCTTACATGTTTTTATTACTTTTTGTTAGAGGCCAGGTCTGTAAACCATTAGGACTGGAGACCATTAGACCAACCTATTTTTAGGAACTTAAAAATTAAAAAAGCTACTATAAACAAAAGTTCTTCATCAAATAGTTTA
The DNA here is from genome assembly GCA_918026665.1 of Diabrotica balteata. Lineage (NCBI taxonomy): Eukaryota > Metazoa > Arthropoda > Insecta > Coleoptera > Chrysomelidae > Diabrotica > Diabrotica balteata. The sequence continues at coordinate 38,004,103 of OU898276.1, forward strand.
TTCCATCAAGAATTAGCAGAAACCTCTACTTTACCTAGTTGTAGTGTCGATTCGTAAGTAACCCTTTTTACTTTTTTTTTATTTACTTACCGTAAAGTAAGTAAATAGAGGGTTCATGACCTTACATATTATTTGTTTATGGTCAAAATATTACCAATGTTTTACTCTTAAATAATAATAATTACAAATAATATCATTTGCAGAAACTACTTTAAATTTTATCGTTATTTCTAGTAATGGCTGTCATTCTCAGTCAGTTGAGATTTTCTCTCCGCAAAAACCATCTTTTTCGGTAGAAGGCAGAAGAATAGTGGACATAAACTTTTTCATTAAATCTATTCAAGGTTTGAATAATCATTCTCCATTTTCATGCAACTTTTCTAATATGGAGATTATCAAAGAAAAAATGGACGGATTGATAAGTGCATTGACTTTTAAATGCCAAATGTGCAATATTGAAAAGGAGATAGCAACATAGGATTCTGGTAACAATTCACTGAACTTGAATTGTTCTGGTTATTCAGACATACAGCAGCAGCACGCTGCATTAAATATACCTGTGATCCAGAGGAAGATCAAAACTTAGGTATCAAGATAACATAGAGGATGATCTAAAATCCATAGGAGTTTAAGCATGCAGAATGTTGCCAGAGGCAGGGGCGAATGGAAGATTGTTCTGAAGAAGGCTTTGGCTCATGACGAGCTGTAATGCCACTGACGATGATGAAATAACTATCCACGATTTGTGTTTTATTCATAAATTGGATACTTTTCTTATGTAACTGCAATCTATAAATATATTAAAAAAATGTATATTCCAGTCAGAAAACTTTTTCCTCACAGTGTGTCGCCTCGAAATACTTGCCAGATAAATACATTTACTATTATGATGGTTTCGCAGGTACCAATTTTTTATAGATAAATAAAAATATTTTTTGTTTAATTTTTACTACGCTAATATCAGTTTTCTCTAACAAATAAATAACTTCTTGAAATCATTTTCAAGCTATAACTGCGAAATTGTTTATTTGTTTGTGACATTAAATTGTAATTTTTTTGATAATAATATTCTTATGGTATTTTAAATTTATTATAAATAAACACCATGGTATTTTTTGCAGTCATGTTTCACAAATTTTTATTTAATACTATGTTTAGCTAAGACATTAGGCATTAAAAATGTGATTAATTATTTTTAAAACATTATCTACGATAATCAATCTAAAAAAAGTATTCAGACAAAACTAATTTGAATGGAGAATAATGCATTTAGTGTCAATAAACAACCCGTGGGCCACTGAATAAACATCAAAACTGCAGATTTCAAATTAGGAACTCACGTAGGGTCTGACATAAGCAGTGTAGAAAAGCAGTATGCTTTAACCGCGAAAACAGCCTTAATAAACTTATTTTTGTAGCTAATTCTGTTAGTGCTACATACGCCCCTCTTTCCGTTCTTCCAACAATATTGATATTATCAACGTAGGCAAGGATTTGTACTGATTTAATATATATTGAAGCAGTGGTTGTGATTTGTGACATACAATTTATATTTTCAAGAGACAGATTGAACAGTATGCATGAGACATGGTCTCCCTGGCGCAGCATGTTATTTGTTCTAATAGGTTCAGACAGTTCCCCTTGGAATCGTACTCTACGTTTAATATTTTCAAGAGTAAGTTTTTACGACAAGGTATGGCAAATAGAACTACAAATAAAATTAAAGAAGCTCCTACCCTATTCTCACTTCTAGCTCTTAAAATCCTACATAGAAAATAGACACTTCCTGGTGAAATACGGTACCGAGCACACTAAGATATATCCTATTCACTCGGGCATCCTACCAGGCAGCGTTCTCGGCCCAATTCTATAGCTTTTATACACAGCGGGCATTTTAACATCTAGTATAACTACTATTACAACGTATGCAGATGACACTGCTATCCTGGCATCCCACACAGATCCATAAACAGCATCAAGAAATCTTCCATCAGACCTAAATAGAATACAGCAATTAATGAAAGTATGGCGCATCAAATTTAATGAAACTAAGTCAATACATGTTACATTCACGCTACGTAGAGAAACTTTAACAAACAAAAGCAGCTTGGACTTAAATTAAAAAATATGTATTGGGTCAATGGACGCAATTCAAAACTATTGTTATATTTTTATAGTTCTAATTTATTGTCTTTATTCTAATTTATTAAAACTCACGATAATTTATTATCAATTTATTAAATAACTGTACAACTATTTATTACGTTCGTACATTTAAATACGCGAACCCCGAATTTATCTTCTTACTCACTGCTTAATAAAATCCATGGTATTTATATATAAAATACCGTTATCTCGAAAAGTCTGGGGATGCATCGATGACGTTACATCCAGTAGGTGACTCATCCAGCAGGTCTCGAAAAGTCAATCGCATTCTGGTAAATTCAAAGAGTCGTCGCCAACGGCTGAACTGGTCATCCGACCCTTTTGTAGAATTCGGTAGTATCTGACCTAGAACATTCGTGAATCAGTAAATATATTTACAGTTTTTATACGTCATAATATATTCACTGTAACACTATCTTTGAATACCAAAATTTTCAAACAAACAAATCCATCCTCAAGTCCATATGGACTTATGGTATTCAGTTATGGGGCACTGCTAGCGTCTCCAATACAAACGTCCTACAGAGATTCCAAAACAAGGTGCTGCGTGCCATAGTCAATGCGCCCTATTATGTATCCAACGAGGTGATTCAACACGACAAAATCCTAGAATCTGTGAAAGAAGCCATACAACGTTTTAGTGCTAAATACTGTAAAATGAGTGTCAGTGCATCCTAATGCATTTGCTCGACAACTTAATGTGCGGAACGTCTTTGAAGTGCGTAGACTAAAATGGCAATAATTGCCGTCCGACTTGTCCAACTGAACATAATTGTATTCAAACATAAATGAATTCAAACTAATAAAATTTTAATTTTTAGAATTATAAAGAGGTTACTCACTGGAGTAACTTTCTACATGTCTACATTTTTTACCATACCAAATGCTTAATGCCCAATGGGCAGATTTTTGTACTCAATAGAGTTAATAAAATAAAAAGTTTTTTTAGATTTACTAACAGATTTTCAATTCCTAGCATTTCTTTATTGCGTTAAACATTTCTCTTCTATTTACAAAGTCGTAGGCTGCTTTGTAGCCCATAAATATGTAATGCATATCTATGCCATATTCTAGTGTTTTTTTCTATAATTTGTCTCTAATAATTGCAATCTAATAAATTGTCGATTTATTACCTCTGAAACAAGCTTAGTACTTTTCTACTATTTGTTCTACATAGGCCATAAGGTGGCACAACACTGTGGAAAACATTTTATATGCTGCATTTAGAAGCTTTATTCCTCTGTGATTAGAGCATTCAAACATATCTACTTTTTGTATATGGTGCAGAGTAATCTATATTCCAATAAGTGGAATATAGATTTCTGTGTCCATATTGCTTTTATGAGCTGCTGTAGTGCCATTTTGGTATCGTGGCAACCTTCTTTATATAGTTCAGCTAGGAGATTAACTATTCCTGGTGATTTGATTCTGGTTTGCTAGTTTTCTTAACTGCATATTTTCACCTCTAAGAATCATTGGTGGTTCCTATTCCCTCTTGTCTGTTTCGCTTACCTTATCTATGTACCTATTTCATTTTCTTGGCTTTCTTCTTTTTTCTCTATATTCTGTTCTTAAATATATATAGTTTTTGTATTTATTCGTGATGTTTATTTAAGAGGTTTCGTTTTTTCCTTTTGTGCATCCTATTTATTTTTTCTTTGCCGAGTAGTTTTCTACAGTTGTTTTAGTTGGTCGGGTAAGCATTTTTCTATACGCTTTATTTTTTCTTTTCTTTTTTTTGTTAACTGGTAACCATTTTGTAACTTGTTTAGGAAGTCGTCTATCAATCATCCATTCTGCATTTAATTTGTTTAATAAAGTTGTCATATTTTGTCATATTTTGTCATATTTGGTCGCAAGGTATTTTTTATTTTTTTTTTTGAAATAGCCATTTGAAATAGTCAGATATCCATTTCTGAGGAAGCGATACTCTGCACGTCGTTTGCAGAGATTGCAATAAATCAGTGTTTTGTTTGTCTTCATTGAAGAACTATCTCTAAATGAAGCCAAATGTACGTTTAAAATTTTGTTAAATCTTAGTTTCTGCGAATGATATTATTTTTTGCAAAGTTTTTGTATTCTTCGTTTCTGGTTTTTTTCTAAGTTAGTTCTAAATTAATGAGTAAACTTAAGTACATATTTAATAACATCTTTAATACTACATATTAAGTTGTATGTTATAAATTATTAGATCTGTATTTCTTATAAACTCCATGTCATCTTTGTATTTTAGAGAACTGATGAAGCTTTAGAAGTATAAAGCGAAACGTCTTCTATAAACTTATGAAGTATTTGACTTCTGTTTTTTATTTTCCAACCTGAATGACTGATTAACCTCTGAATTGACTAGTTGAATACTATATTAATATAAATTGACGGATAATATATATCTATATATCTATATTATATATATCTATATAATATATATCTAAATATCTATATTTGTTTTTGGGATTCGTATCTTAAATTAATCTAGCTTTAACTTATTGAAAATACAAACCCATAGAATAAATACAGACATATCTAAATTTCCATAATTTTCCCCAGTGTTAAATACAAACAAACCAACCCTTATCCTCGTGTTGTACATGTTACAGGATTATTAACTAAATTGAATTGTTTGAAGCAGAATCGATATTATCAGATCTTCTGTTTGTTAAACAACTTGCTTATTATTTATTGAAATACCATGATACGGTATTATACTTATTGTTGATTTTAAATTCTCTTTGATTTTGTATTCCGTGGTAGTTATCAAAACAAGTAAGTGCGGCAAAGAAAATATTTGTGTTACCAACTAGAGATTGTTGGTTAAATTAAATCCCGCTTAAAAATGTTTTGTGTGTATTTGTAAATCCTGTTTTTATATATATTTACATTTATATATATATATATATATATATATATATATATATATATATATATATATATATATGTATATATATATATATATATACATATATATATATATATATATATATATATATATATATATATATATATACAAGGTGGTCCCAGAATTATGTACATTAATTTCTAGAGCTCATAGTACGTCCAAAAATAAGGGTACTTCTTTATGTACACTTTTTTATAAAACTGAATAATAAGGGAGATACAACCCTTTAAAGGGGTGAGTTGAAATTCTTATTTTTTCAAATATCTTTCAAACGATTCTGAATACGGAGTTCATATTTTGGGAGTAATTATAAGACATTAGGATAATTAATTTCATGTCACCACCTACCACATTATATATTAATACAGGGTAGTTTTGGAGGGTAAGTGGGGGTTATTGCGTCACATGTTTTTTAATTTTTACTTATTTTAAAAAAATATTTTAAAAATTGTTTCTTTAGACTTTTCTACGCAAAAAAGTTGCTCTTGTAATATTTCGATAGATATCACCGTTTTCGATTTATTTAAACACGAAGGTATACATGTCTTTTATTGTAATAGTTACATTTCTTAATATTCATCAAGTATGCTTTGGAATTGACACTTGTGGTATCAACAACACTTTAATCTCAAGTAGTCTATGAATAATTGTCAGTGACGTTTAATAATAATTAAATTATTTTATCTTCACTTTTATTGTACTCGACAGTGAAATTTGTTTAACACGTCCCTTTTGCTATATTTTTAAATTTGTTTGCCCGCAATATGGCACACTATTCAAATTCTGAGATGACAGACATACTTTTAGTATTAGAAGAATGTTCAAGAAATGCTGCTGCCGCTGTAAGACGCTACAGAGAAAAATAGTAGCTACAGAAATATTCCCAATGCCAGGACTTTTGTAAGTACTGAACGACGACTGAGAGAAACCGGTTGTCTTCAAAGAAGGAATACAGATGCTGGTCGTCGTAGAGAAGCAAGAAATGTTCGCGTTGAACAGCAAATATTGGAGGCTGTAATAAATGACCTCACAATAAGTACACGCAGGTTAGGATTAAGAACGAATATTTCCCATCAAAGTGTTTTAAGAGTTCTTCATAAAGAGCAATTACATCCTTATCACTATCGACAGGTGCATGAATTGTTACCTAACGATATGCCACTTAGAGTTGATTTTTGTGAAGTATTGCAAAATAAAGTTCAAGCTGCACCACATTTTTTAAGCAACATTCTGTTTCAGACGAAGCCACATTTACAAGACAAGTTATGTTTAATTCTAGAAATATGCACTTCTGGGCTAAAGAAAATCCAAGGGCAACAATCGAAACTTACTTCCAACACACGTTCAAGATAAACGTTTGGGAAGCTACTTTAGGAAATAGTTTCCCATCTTTCCCGGAAATTTAAATGGTAACATGTATTACAATTATAGACAATATTTTACATGATATTTTGGAAGATATTCCATTACAAATACGAAGAAACATGTTTTTCATGCACGATGGTGCTACACCACATTATACAAGAATTTGTAGAAGGTGGTTACATGGACATTACCCTGATATGTGGATATGCCGGGGTGCGGATGCACGGATTCATTGGCCTGCTCGTAGTTGTGATCTTAATCCAATGGACTTTACAGTATGGAGTTATTTGAAGTCAAAAGTGTATAACACTCCAATTAATACAGTAAATGAGTTAAGAGACAAAATTGAACAAATATTTACTGATTTACAAAACGATCCAGTAACGTTAAATGGATTAATGCGTTCGCTAAATAAAAAAATTCAAAATGGAGGACATTTTGAACAGTTGTTGTGAAATATTATTTTCGCCATTAATTAAATGTTAAGTATTAATTAAGTTTTCCATTAATTTGTAATATAATTGCTAACACAAGTGTCAATTCCAAAGCATACTTGATGAATATTAAGAAATGTAACAATTACAATAAAATACATGTATACCTTCGAGTTTAAATTAATCGAAAACGGTGATATCTATCGAAATATTACAAGAGTACCTTTTTTACGTAGAAAAGTCTAAGGAAACAATTTTTAAAATATTTTTTTAAAATATGTAAAAATTAAAAAACATGTGACGCAATAACCCCCACTTACCCTCCAAAACTACCCTGTATTAATATAGAGTGTGGTAGATATTGACATGAAATTAATTATCCTAATGTCTTATAATCACTCCCAAAATATGAACTCCGTATTCAAAACCATTTGAAAGATATTTGAAAAAATAAGAATTTCAATTCACCCCTTTAAAGGGTTGTATCTCCCTTATTATTCAGTTTTATAAAAAAGTGTACATAAAGAAGTACCCTTATTTTTGGACGTACTATAAGCTCTAGAAATTAATGTACATAATTCTGGACCACCTTGTATATATATATATATATATATATATATATATATATATATATATATATATATATATATATATATATATATATATATATTTATTGAGATAATAATAAAGGAAACACGAAGGTAATCTAAATTGAACTTAAATAGTGATTAAAGAAATAATTTATAAGTTATATACTAGAGAATATTATAAAAACTATTTATATGAGGGTATTCTTAAGAAATTAGCATAATAGGTTTAAAAAGTTTTTTTTTAATAATTATCATACTAAAGATGTATTAGGGTGCACCATGTGCATAGGCAACCAAATATACACTGTATTATGACATTTGTAAATAAGAGTGAATTTGAACAGAAAGTAGACATTTCAAATGATAATTACGGATTTAAAATAGTGTTATTTATTAAGTTAAGATGTTTAATTTACATATAAGTTTATATTCTGATCTGAAAAGCTTAAATGTCAACAAAATTCTCCATTGAAAAGTTAAGAATTATCTGGAACATTCAAATAAGACGTCAATATAAGGAAGTTAACCTTATTTGCGTAGTAGAATATTCGAGAACATTCAAATATCTAGAAAATAGAAGGATTCGAATATGATTTCTTTCAAGATAATTCTGGAACATTAAAATGATATAAATACTCTGAAATTTGGAGGATAGAGGACAGTATGGAGGTAATTCATTAAGTAGTTAATTATTCAGTCAGTATTAGAGTATTAATTATACAGTACAGTATGCAATAATCAGTGATTCAAAGTTTTATAGTATTAAAAGTGTATTACATGGAGAATAAAAATTATATTATGTATATAAAGATTAGAAGAAATTAAAATTATAATATTTATATGGTGATTGGAGATTGAAAGAAGAAAAAATAAGATTATAAGAAAGAACATTATTTAAAAGAATAATAAACAAGAAAGAAGAATATTTTGCTCATTTATAAATGCTACTAAGAAGAAAAAAATTTTAAACTGGTGGAAGCTGATAATTAAAACATTTTGCTGTATTTGGAAAAAGCAATTTCACAAAAACAAGGATAACCGAGGCTGATAACGAAGATATTGAGTGGTGATCAAACCCTTTATTTTGAAAAACAGTTTCATTTAGGCAATCAGTGACAGAAATGTACCAAATTTTGTTAATATAATTTAATTATTTTAATTTGCATTTGGCAAAGTAAGACATTAAAAATTAGTCCAAATTCTAAAGACAAAAAACATAGACCACATTGACTTATGAATAATAACAAACCTCTACTGGAATCAAAGAGCAGAAATCGTAATAGATAACCAACCCAGTCCAAAAATTGAAATTATGAGAGGAGTTAGGCAGGGATGTATTATGTCTCCATTACTATTTAATGTATATAGTGTATCTCAAAGTGAAGGAATAGATCTATTAACAACATAAGATAACAACATAAGATATGCAGATGACACCGTCATTATGGCAAGCTCTGCTGAACAACTCTAATTACTGCTAAACAAAATAAATAGTTTCTGTGAACAATATGGACTAAAAATGAATATAAACAAAACCAAATACATGATAATAACAAAGAAAACAAATATACCAACAAACATACATTTGGAAAATGTACCGATAGAAAGGGTTGATAAATACAAATACCTAGGAACCTGGATTTCAGACAATAATGATCAAATAACCGAAATAAGAGCTAGGATAGAAATAGAAAGAAATGCGTTTGTAAAAATGAAAACAATTCTCTGCAACAAAGATCCTAGAACTGAGAGTAAGAGCACTGAAATGCTACGTGTTTTCGATACTGCAATATGGACTTGAAAGCTGGACCAATGAGCAAAGAATGCGAAATAATAAATACAATAAAAATATGAAAGTTACAATATCTGGGACACGTAATGAGGGAACAGCGATATGAACTGCTAAGGCTACCAATACAGGAAAAGATAAGAGGAGAAAGGAGTATAAAAAGAAGAAGAGTGTCATGATTGAACAATTTAAGGGACTGGTTTAAATGCAGTTCTATAGAACTCTTTAGAGCAGCAGTAGATAAAGTAAAGATAGCGATGATGATATCCAACCTCCGATTGGGAGACGGCACTTAAAGAAGAAGAAGCCAGTTGGCGTATTGTACATCTTACATTTATTTATGATATCCATTACAAAAAATTATATTTTTCCCTGAGGTTAAAAATATCACCCTTAGATTTTTGTCAACCAAAAACCAAAAGAACATTGCCTACAAGATAGTCTAGATAACAAGCCTACAAGTAAGTCAACCATTAAATATAAAACACATAATCTAAAAACTTGTTGGTTATAAATTTTAAAAATATTCTTTTTTTAAAAACGATTTCAGGAGTGGAAATCCAAATGTCAAACGTTATTTAAGAATGTAATTTTACTACTACTACTAAGGATTTCCACAGTTTTCACTGTCTTCCTTCACTCAACCGTTTTTTTCCAATTTTCCCTGTCATTCCAGTCTCCATCTCGCAGGGTTCTTTTCTCCATAGCCTCGTCGATTTCGTTTCTGAATGACCTTCGGGGTCTTCCTCTCTTTCTTCTTCCGATCGCGATCCATTCTGTGATTTTGTTTATCCAGCGTCGTCTGTCTGCTCTATTGACGTGACCGTACCAGGATAGTCTCTTCTCCTCTATATAGTCGATTATGTCTGATTGCACTCCCATTCTCCGCTTAATCTCCGCGTTTTCAATTCTGTCTCTTTTTGTAAGTCTACAGCTTCTCCTCAGGAACTCCATTTCTACTGCTCTTATTCTACCTCTATTTCTCTTGTTTATTGTCCAGTTTTCGGACCCATATGTCAGGATACTTCTTGTCAGGGTATTATATATTCTCTGTTTTGTCTTTATCGTAATGTTCTTATCCTGAATTTAGTTGTCTTGTCTGAGTTTAATTGCACTGAATTTAGTTGTCTTATACAGTTTCTTGTTTGTCTTAGTCTGTTGTTTATATCTTCTTCTGTTGTTCCCTGGTTCGATATTATGGTTCCTAAATACTTGAATTTATCTGTTCCATTTACTTGTCTTCCCTCGTCTATCTCTAGGTTTCTCATATCCTTGTTTTCTGTTCATAAATGTAATTAGAGCTCCTATTAAAGCTAGCATTTACTCGGATGATATTGTTATCTACACCAAATCTAATAACCTAGTTTCAGCAACAAATATATTACAACTTATGTTAAATCGACTTCAAAACTGGACATTACAAACCGGATTCAATTTTTCTGCAGAAAAAACTCAATACGTAATTTTTAGTAAAAACAACACTCACCATACAATTAATTTATCATTAAATAATTTGCCTATAAAGCAGTCAACGGATGTAAGTTTTTTAGGCCCAACTTCCTAACTTTCAATAAAAAATGAAATTGGAATGTGCATATTAATAAATTACAACCAGCATGCCAAAACCGGTTAAACATACTTAAAACATTATCTAATAAATTTTGGGGTGCCGACTGTAAAACGTTAATCAGCTTTTAGAAGTAAAGAATTAGAAGTAAATTAGATTACCGTTGCATATCTTACGGTGCAGCAAGCAAAACTGCTTTAAAAAAACTAAATAGCATACAATCTACAGCTTTGAGATTAGCACTGGGTGCGTTCAGAACTAGCCCTATTAGTAGCTTACAAGTTCTAGAGAAAACCCCCTCTGTTTATTAGACGCCAACAACTATCCCTAAACTATATAGGCAAAATATCAGCACAGAAATAACATCCAGTATTCTCCCAAATTTTCCATCCCAGTATTACTTCTACAAAACTAACTAAAAATAGTACTCCCCTTATAATAGAACGAATAAAATCCTCTAACTTTGACATGGATACGCTAAATCGATCTCTACAAGCCAGTGTAAATTTTCCTCCATGGACAATCCAACCACTTACCATTGACTTAACCCTCACAAAATACCATAAATCAAATACAAATCCGATTTTCATTAAACTCTTGTACTCCGAAGTGATATCTCATTATCCTAATTATCTCCAAATTTTCAGTGATGCCTCTAAAGCTCATGACGGACATGCTGCTGCATACTATTGTAAATACACCTCTCACACTATACCCATACCTACTAACTGCTGCATCCTCACAGGCGAGACCACAGCCATTTTGGATGCCTTAATTTTCTTCAAAACGCATAGTGAGAATAAATGTGTCATCATCACCGATTCAATAAATGCTCAATTAGGTGTAAAACAAATATACCCTCCAAATTCAATATTTCGGGCTATAAAAAATGAGATAAATATAATTCAATTAAATCGAAAAGAGGTAGCATTTATCTGGGTACCGTCGCAAGTAGGAATAGCTGGAAATGAGAAAGTGGATAGCCTAGCAAACACAAGTCGAATAAACTCACAATACACAAATCAAGGAATTACCCATACTCCGATCTCAAAAACCTAATTAAAGACCACTGTATGAACATGTGGCAAGACTACTAGATTCAGGAACCAAACTATATGAGATTTATCCCCTTGTGAAGACCATCTGGAATAATCCTTCCAATAGAAGGGACCAAGTAATAATTAACCGACTAAGAATTGGACACACTGCACTGACCCATAAATTCTTAATCAACAAAGAATCTTCTCCAACCTGCAGAAACTGTTCTGTCCCATTGACAGTGAAGCATATTCTGATTGACTGCCAGTACCACGAAGAAACAAGAAGAAAATATGGAATCTCAGATGACATCAAAACCACATTAACCATAAACACTGACCATAAATAAAATAATAATAAAATAAGTATTAAATTATTTAAAAGATTTACGTTCATATACATCTATTTAATGTAAATAAAAGAAATTCTTGTGTACGTTACTCCACTAATAACCCTGCGTGGTTGATGTGGATTATATGTTAAAATAAAAAAAAAATAAAAAATTACAGCCCAATGTGGTATTATATTATTATAAATTTTTTTATAAATTCTCAATAGACCTTTACCAATGGTTTAAAATATGCACCTGTTAGCGTTGAGTTCTGTTAGTGGCTTAGAGCATAAAACAAATAACAAACCAAACTTATTTTATTGCTAAATAAACTACCACCATAGCTATTCCAATTTATAATTTTTTTTCTAACACAAAAAACGGCGAAACTTGTTGTTGCTAATACCTATATTTTCAGCAATTTTACAGCATTATGCATCATATTATATATTGTAGGTATATAAATATATTTAAAATTTATATCTGCATTTAAAAAATGTTGCAATACATAAAAGATCCATTATCGCTAAGTTGCTTTTAAAAGCAAAAATAATCACATTGTTTTTAACAGTTTAATTTTAATGTCATTAGTTAAACAGAGTGCGTTTCGAAATAATCTTTTACTTTAAAAATGTTTACATTCACGTTTGCTGGTTTTCTATTCAGCCAGAGGCTTTTCTACGAAGTTACAGGATCCTGCATGAATGTAATTTCAGTGTTTTTAAAAGTATTGAACTAACGGTATATTTCGAATAATTTATTAAAAAAACATGAATCAGAAAGCGGACGAAAATATAAAGTATTTTAGTATGTTAGTTAATTTCCAAGTTATAATAAGCTAAGTGAGCTAAGTAGATTTTAGAAAAGCATTTGACAATGTCAATCATGAACAATTGATAGGTATTCTGCGAAAGACAGGTATTGACGACAAGGACATTCGAATTGTGGCAAACCTATACTGGAATCAAACAGCAAGAGCAAAAATTGGCAACGAACTCACTTAAAAAGTGCAGATCAAAAGAGGTGTCCGTCAGGGGTGTATATTATCCCCACTCCTATTCAATATGTATTCCGAGGAAATATTTAACAAATGTATGGAAAATGCAAATGAGGGCATAAAAATAAGCGGCAAGTTAACGAACAATATAAGATATGCCGACGACACGGTGATCCTTGCCAGTACCATAGACGAATTACAACAATAATGGAAAGACTTTATTCAGTTAGTGAGGAATACGGCCTGAGCCTCAACTTCAAGAAGACAAAGTGGATGCTGATAAGCAAAAAGCAACAACCTGCTCGACAATTACGGATAAGTAACATACTAATTGATCATGTACAATCTTATGTGTACCTTGGCACCAACGTAAATGCAAAATGGGAACAGACCATAGAAATTAAGGCAAGAATAGAACGAGCTAGAGCAGCATTTAGCAATATGAAAAAGCTCCTCATAAGCAAGGATTTGTCTCTTCCCCTAAAACTTCGTCTAGTTAAATGCTACATTTTTCCGATCTTGCTGTATGGCGTGGAGGCCTGGACGCTGACGGAGACGCTAACGAGAAAACTAGAAGCATTCGAAATGTGGGTGTACCGACGCATTCTTCGTATATCCTGGACCGAACATGTCACCAACATAGAGGTACTCCAAAGAATCGGAAAGGAGAAAGAGATCGTGAATACAATTAAACAAAGAAAGCTTGAATATCTAGGCCACATATTGAGACACGATAAGTACCGTCTGCTACAATTGATTGTCCAGGGAAAAATAGACAGTAAGCGAGGGCCAGGCAGGAGAAGACACTCGTGGCTCCAAAATCTGCGGAAGTGGTTCGGGCTCACATCGGTTGAACTATTCAGAAGCGCCGCAAACAAGATCAAAATTGCCATGTTAATAGCCAACGTTCGCAACGGACAGGGCACTTGAAGAAGAAGTGAGCTAAATATTGCCATGCTAAGACTTATTATTTTTCATTAAATACAAATTTATGTGAAATAACCTGTAAATTTATTAAACAAGTAACAAACATGTTTATAGTCTAATTTATAAACAATTATAAAAATAAAACGATCAAAAAAATGTATATTCTTGCCATAGTACTGACAGTAAAAGGAACAGGTCCTTTGTTAATGTAAATAAGTAATAATACGGAACCTTAACATTTAAAAAACTAATGTGAGACATTTACTATTTTTGAGAACAATTGGGGCATATGAATTTATCCTTATCATGTTTGGTAAGACCCACACACTTGTAACAACTATTTTGCTTACCACAGGGTAAGAATATGGGGGACAAGATTGGGCAAACAAAATAATCGAAACAAGTGCGAACGACACTCAGTTGGTTATTGGAGAGCTGGGTCGTGGATAAGTTGAAGATATTGGGGGTTGGATTGGGGCAACTACAAAAAAGGAAATAAAAGGTACTTATACGAATCTATTGGACAAACAGAATGAAAATAAACGGAAACACCTCAAGAAATTTAATATAGGGCGCCACTTGAGGTGCCCAATTATACCTATTACAACCACTAGTTGTAACTAAGGAAATAATTGTATAACATCAAAAATATAAAAAAAAAATATCTTTTTCAAATAAAACTCAAAATAGATAAGAGAAACAAATTAAACATTTATTATTGTCTCAAACAGTTTTCAAAAATACAGCTTATAAAGCAATACAACTTACAGCAACAAAGGCATATTATATATAAATAGCTGTCCAATACAAATAAAAAGAACTTACATATCTGTTTACAAAAGGTTACAAATTTCTCTAAAATGGTTCCTAGTGGATAATGTGGCCAAATTTTAAGGATATCCTTTTATAAAGAATAAAATTTAATCTTTACTACAAATCAAAATAGATTAAAAATCAAACTGTCATACGTCAAAACAAACATTTTTAAAACAGGATAAAATTATGACATGACAGTTTAAACCAGGCCCTAACATAATATAATTACAAATATTTTTTTTAAAATAATTTATAAAAGAAAGCAAATTTTGTCTTTTTAAAAGAAAATGTCTATTTTTACTTTAAAAATTAATAACGTAAATGTTACCTCAGTTCACACATGTTAACTTAAACTTTTGAACAACTGGCTAACTTCTGCGGGGTATCCAACTGCACATCAACAGAAAGCTTTATTGGATGCTGAAACTGGCACATCCAAATCAAAACTGCTCCAATATTATTCTACATGAGGTGAAAAGGGCTTCGGCAAGGAACTGGATTTCTCAAAAAACGAAAAACAAAACAGGAACTAAACTTGTTCACTGCTCAAACATCATAAATCTTCAGCCAAAATAAAAACAGTGGTTACTGGTCACTCTTTCAGAAACGACATATTACTTAGAGTGAAAATTCCACCATTTTGGCGAATGAATGCCGGCTTACCCCATCACCATTAAAACGACCTTTCGCTGCGAGCAATTATTCATCACTGCCCTCGCTGACCCTCTCGATCTCAATCTCCGGATAGTAACCCCTCTTTTCCCCGCACAAAACCATTGCCATCTTGTCAAATCAACAAATTCTTTACTCAAATTCGTTCAAAACATCCGGCGTTACTGCGCTTTAGAAAAAATAATACCAATGTTGCAATATTTTTCTGGGAACGTTGAAGTTAAAAAGCCATAAATTGTTCTCTTTAGCAAATACGTTTTTATTTATTGAAGAATTATTGCGTATTTAAAAATCTCTACAGACAACACATTTCTAGCGTACCAGGGGCGTACTATATAGAATCGAATTTATATTATTATTTAGACATTAAATATAAAACGCTACAATGCCCCTTCTTAAAAGAAAAAACTCGGATAACTTTATCCAGTTTTTGATAAAAGCAAAACAAACAAAAACAAAATCGGAAGATGACCTCCTAACTGAGTCGAAACTTCTTAATATCTTTTAGATGATGGCTAGCATGGGATTAAACAACAAAAACAAAATTAGTTACAAGAATGGGCTAGCGTGCCATCGATCGCCAGACTCTTTAAAGTCGAGTAGACTGAAATGTTTGACTCTAAAATGAACTGTAGGTGACATGAGTTTCTATGCCTTGGGGGAAGCTAACCTTATGCCCTGCAGTGAACCTCGCTGACATTCACAGCAGTAACACAAGTGATTTGTCGGGCAAGCATAGCCATGACACCTCGTTGCCTAAACCAAGTGCTACGCACAAATCCAAAATAAATTGCTCTACACTTAACAGGTAGGCGTCTACTATCTCCACTATACGCCTAGCGAGACAGGGAATTCGGCAACGGTTCTACAAAAAAATAATTAGGATATAGACCCTAAATCTATATACCTACATATGACAAAATGTGATTCTCACATGTGTCTCCCAAATAAAATAGGTTACCTGAACTAAAATTATCAAAAGTGAAACAATATTCCAAAGGGATGAAATCAAATCAACATACAAACTCGAAAATACAGACATGGGATAGGATGAACTAATTACTTAAAGATGACATATTGTCCTCATCTGATACAAAAGGCTTTAAATCCTTAATGTGCCATTTACCAAGATCCGAACCATTTAAATCTGACAAACGATAAACCAGTGGTGACAATTTTTCCTTGATACTTGCTTCAATATACTTCGGTGCTAGTTTGGACATAAACTTGTTGACAGCACAAGACAAAACCTTATTTCTTTTCCAAACTCTATCACCCACTTGAAATTGGACTTCTCTTCTACGTAAGTTGTAACTCCTAGCGTTACGTTCATATCCTTTTCGAAGATTAGCCTTAACCTTTTCAAAAACTTTATCTAAACCTTTGACTTCTGAAGCATACATGTTACGGTCACCTGGAATTATCTCGATATCTTGATTCTGTTGATCCTTATGATCAACACCATAATAGTTTCCACTTAAAGGAACATGACGGCCATAATTCAGGAAAGCTGGAGTATATCCAGTCACTTCATGCTTTGCAGTGTTAATAGCTTGTCTGATCTTTGCTAAATTCTTGTCCCAATCTACGTGGTCTTTAACATACGTACGTATTGCTGTACCAATGGTTCTATTGTTCCTCTCCACAAAATTACACTGAGGTGCATATACTGGGCTAAACCATACTTTCTGAACGTTATACCTATTACAGAGCTCAATTAAGAGAGGATTGTTCAGATTTGAGGCATTATCACAAATCACATATTGAGGAACACCAAACATTAGGAAAACATCATTTTCCAAAAACTCAACAATATTCTTAGCCGTGGCCTTTCTCAAAGGTTGGACTAAAGTATATTTACTAAACCAATCAGCAACTACTAATAACCACGTATAACCTTTCTTTGAACGAACAAAGGGACCTATCAGATCTATTGCAACTATTTGCCAAGGAAACTTGGCCTCTCTCTGCTTACCCATTTTACCTAATGGAGCATAATTTGGTGTCTTCTGAGCACCACAAACTTTACATGACCTGACAAACTTAAGCACATCAACACGCATCTGGGGCCAATAATATCTTTCCTGAATACGGGACAAAGTTTTGGAAAATCCAAAGTGAGCACACGTAGGTGGCTCATGACAAGACTTCATAACTTCAGACCTTTGTGGTTTGGGCACAACAATTTTCCATTCTACATCATTAGTCTTAAAAGAATTTCTGGTTGGGGCAAACTTATAAACAAAATCATTCTCTACCTTCCACTGTGGAAAATCAAGGGGGGATCGGATTATCTTTGATCTCAAGTTATCGAACCAAGGGTCTATTCTATCTACATCAACTTCTAAACAATTAACATGGGGACGACTATCAAAATCTTTCTTTTCAAAAATTGAGTTCACTGATGACCTGTAAGTTTTATTGGTCTTAGACCTATTCGAAATACTACACTTAGGACAAGAAGATGTGATCACACCTTTATGACCACAACGCCAACAAGATACTGACTTACTTCTACAGTCACGGGAAATATGACCTGGTCTATTACAATTGAAACAAATAATTTTTTTCGGATTTCTTGGAGCTTGATAAGGGGCAGACTGCGTTACTGGAGGTGGGGACGAAAAAGATTGCATCATTGGAGGTGGGGACGAAAAAGACTGATTTCTTATTTCAGTATTCTCTGGAGGACTGGGTCTATTGTTCTCATACTTATGTTTGGGATTGGGTCTCTTAGAAGAATTTTCTCTGTCCTGTCTGTTACCTACTCCACTTCTATCTTGCTTGGTTTGATTATTCACCACATGAACTTGTTCTTTGGGTTTTTCTGAATCATCAATCGAAATACCTGCAAGACCTTTAGTAGTCTGCAACAAGGGCAGGACATTCTGCTCTAAACGTTTTATAGTTGCTACTAACATTTCTACTGTAGCAAAATCTTGAAGGGCTATCAGTGGAATGTAATCCACTAAAATATTTTTCCTCATTATTTTCACTTTTTGGGCTTCACTAGGATATGTTTCCAAACGTTTAAAAAGGTTTTCCATCACTGCTGAATAAATGGTTATGGATTCATTCCTTTTTTGCTTTCTATTTTTAATTTCATCAAAGAGATTATCATTATAATCTGGGTGTAAAAAAGCAGATTTGAGTAGGGCTACCAACTCATCCCAACTATTAATTTTATCTCTAACACTCCTATACCAAATAGCAGCATTACCTTCAAATAACTCAATGGCTGAGCGAAACAGGATGTCTTCGGAAATATTCCGAGACCTAGCAGAATCTCTAACTTTCTCTAAAAATGTGGGAAGGGCTTTACTCTCACCATTAAACTTAATATGTAGATCAGAAATAATTACAGGAGTTGAAACCTGTATTATTGGGGCTGGGGCTGTACAACTGGGAACTACAGGGACTGAAACTGGGCTACTAGTGGATGGTTTTACTAAATCATCAGATAATTCTAGTTTTTCTAACACATAACCCTGTAACAACAACAAATCATCTTTACACTCATTGACAAACTTTTTAACATCTTCCTCAACATCATTCATAGGGAAATTTTCTAATCTGGTATTTAAATGTGTAGACCTTGTCTCAAATCTAGCAAAATCAGCTTTGGTTGATTCTACATTTATTGATTGAGCACTAATACATAAATCTTCCATAATCAACTTAATCTCACACAACTCTGTCTCAGGATCTACTACATTACTAACCAAATCGACTAAACTTGAAGACAAAGTGGCCTCCTTGGCCAACAAAGCTCTTAACATCTTTCTCTTATCATCAACTGTCTTATTTGGGACATTTTTACCTCTTATGAAAAGCTCATAAGATAACTCTCCTGATTTCAAATGATTAACCTGAGTAGACTTCATTTTTCAAAAATTGGATGAAAACAAACACACAAAATAACTAAAATCAACTTCAACAACGTAGAAAATATGACAATTTTAAGAAACAACCGTTTCCATTTATCACCTGATAGTAAGTCTCACTTGCACTCCCGCGTACTGAAATCCAAAACTCAATCAGTTTGCTGCAACTTCTGCTCTTGACTTAGTAACAGTTGGTAAACAAAAATGAGGTCTTTGACCTGTCTCCTAAAAGTTCACACTTCCACTAGCAGGGACTAAAAAAATGGTTTCAAACAACATGGGACAACATGGATACTAACAAAAAACATAAACCGTACATACAGGGAAAGACAAAATACTAATAATATTGAAAACTTGACCTTTGAGTGAGCTACACTAAATGATACCAAAATAAACCAACTCTTGTTCCGAAAACTAAATGAGACTGCTCCTAGTCAAAACTAAAACAGCATCTCCTGATCACAAGTATTTACCTGTGGTCATTCAGATACAAGAAAGGATACACAATAAACACACAGTCTACTACTGAGACTAAACTTGTCGAATCTTCTCTACGACTCACAATGACTACTCGTACAACAACTTTAATTAACCCTTGGCATTGAAATACACCTTCAGAGACGGTTAATTAGAAGACAAATTGCATAATACTACTTCTCAACTACATAGCTCAAACAAAGTCATTCAAACAAATACAAACATTTACTTAAAATGACCGAACAAATAAAAAATTACAAAAACCGATTATTCTGTAAAATTTGTCAAATCAATAAAAAAATAAATGTAACAGTAACTGTATAATTTGCTACTGTTTTTTAAATTCTTTTCAATATCAATACTTCAATCAAAATTCATATTTAAATATTCAACTCAAATATTTGCTTTCATTTACTTACCAATACATATAAAAAACAATACACATATGTTAATATACACAAATATAAATTTTGGTACAAAATACATATATTTAATATATTACAATTAAATATGTTTGAGACAATTGGGGCACTTATTCAAAAGGAAACAAAAAGTTGATATAAATGGCAGAAAACTGGGGAAACTGAAAAAGATAGTGGCTTCAGGAAAAAGGATCAAAAATCTAAAAAAAAATGGAAATATTCAAAAGCCTCGCACGTTGGGAGCCAAAATTGTAACAACTATTTTGCTTACCACAGGGTAAGAATATGGGGGACAAGATTGGGCAAACAAAATAATCGAAACAAGTGCGAACGACACTCAGTTGGTTATTGGAGAGCTGGGTCGTGGATAAGTTGAAGATATTGGGGGTTGGATTGGGGCAACTACAAAAAAGGAAATAAAAGGTACTTATACGAATCTATTGGACAAACAGAATGAAAATAAACGGAAACACCTCAAGAAATTTAATATAGGGCGCCACTTGAGGTGCCCAATTATACCTATTACAACCACTAGTTGTAACTAAGGAAATAATTGTATAACATCAAAAATATAAAAAAAAAATATCTTTTTCAAATAAAACTCAAAATAGATAAGAGAAACAAATTAAACATTTATTATTGTCTCAAACAGTTTTCAAAAATACAGCTTATAAAGCAATACAACTTACAGCAACAAAGGCATATTATATATAAATAGCTGTCCAATACAAATAAAAAGAACTTACATATCTGTTTACAAAAGGTTACAAAATTCTCTAAAATGGTTCCTAGTGGATAATGTGGCCAAATTTTAAGGATATCCTTTTATAAAGAATAAAATTTAATCTTTACTACAAATCAAAATAGATTAAAAATCAAACTGTCATACGTCAAAACAAACATTTTTAAAACAGGATAAAATTATGACATGACAGTTTAAACCAGGCCCTAACATAATATAATTACAAATATTTTTTTTTTTAAATAATTTATAAAAGAAAGCAAATTTTGTCTTTTTAAAAGAAAATGTCTATTTTTACTTTAAAAATTAATAACGTAAATGTTACCTCAGTTCACACATGTTAACTTAAACTTTTGAACAACTGGCTAACTTCTGCGGGGTATCCAACTGCACATCAACAGAAAGCTTTATTGGAAGCTGAAACTGGCACATCCAAATCAAAACTGCTCCAATATTATTCTACATGAGGTGAAAAGGGCTTCGGCAAGGAACTGGATTTCTCAAAAAACGAAAAACAAAACAGGAACTAAACTTGTTCACTGCTCAAACATCATAAATCTTCAGCCAAAATAAAAACAGTGGTTACTGGTCACTCTTTCAGAAACGACATATTACTTAGAGTGAAAATTCCACCATTTTGGCGAATGAATGCCGGCTTACCCCATCACCATTAAAACGACCTTTCGCTGCGAGCAATTATTCATCACTGCCCTCGCTGACCCTCTCGATCTCAATCTCCGGATAGTAACCCCTCTTTTCCCCGCACAAAACCATTGCCATCTTGTCAAATCAACAAATTCTTTACTCAAATTCGTTCAAAACATCCGGCGTTACTGCGCTTTAGAAAAATAATACCAATGTTGCAATATTTTTCTGGGAACGTTGAAGTTAAAAAGCCATAAATTGTTCTCTTTAGCAAATACGTTTTTATTTATTGAAGAATTATTGCGTATTTAAAAATCTCTACAGACAACACATTTCTAGCGTACCAGGGGCGTACTATATAGAATCGAATTTATATTATTATTTAGACATTAAATATAAAACGCTACACACTATTCATGTACGTATTGGCCACCTGCAAGACATAATCTCATATCAGCCTGGTGGTCTTCATTACATACATGACAGAACCATGATTCACTACTTTTTAAATTTTTGTTTATTTTCTTTCTTTTATTTTCTTTGTCCAGATTGTCTTGTTCTTTTTGATGATAGTTTACTTTCTTTTCTTCCTGTTTTTTGGATTTGTCTTTTTATTTTTTTTTTGTTTGGAAGATTCTTTGTTACTTTACCTTTGGGTGGTTTTTCTATCGCTGTGGAAAATAAATATTTCGTAACTTCTTGAGCTTTGCTATTAATTGCCGGTTTTCGCTTTGTAGCAGTTTTCTTGATTAGGTGCGAAACTATTAAGCCCATACCTTCAAAAGATGTGTCTGGTTCTGGAACTTTTTCGGGAGTGAATGGTACCATATTTTTATCTTCGCTGTTTATATCATCAGATGCACTATCATGAACACTGAAGTATAATTCAGAATAAGACGACTAGCTATATAAACGAAGACGTTTTGTTGATTTTTTTTATTACTTATTCCACTTGTCCAGGTACCGTTTTCATCAACTGTAGTAGCTGATGGCTAATTTACGTTGTTATCGTCGACGTCTAGTGGTTCTAACACATTTTGTTCAATATGCGTTATAAGACTGGGTGCAAATGCTGATTCAGGTATGACGTCTGGGTTAACAGGAAATATTCCAGTTGCTTTGAACCCAGAGATGATATTAGCTGGTGTTATCGCTTTTAACCAAACTTTACTAAATATTTCACTAAATCGCATTTTGGTTAAATTTTTCCTAGGTTGAGTTATCAAAAAATTTAAAACCTCCTGATCACAAAAAGACTCATAACTTTTGAAGACTGGTTTATCCATAGGTTGCAGTTCATGCGTGGTGTTACTTAGAAGACAAAATAAAGTAACACCATAATTTTCTACAGCTTCAACAATACTTATGTCCAGGTGCGATTTATACTTTGCAAAATGTCCTAGCCATGAAATAAACGCCTCATTTGTCATGCTCCCTTTCTGTGTCATCATTACAGTTAATGGTAGATGATCATTCTATTCAGACTTCAATCTCTTCCCTTTGAAAATAATGAATGGTGGGTTGGCTTGTCCAGGGCATTTCCACTGTCAAGTGAATACGTTTAGCACCTTTCTTGGCCAATACGGTTTGCTGTTTATGGATCGTTAGACGGCAACCTTTCTCGTCCATATTGTACACGTTTCCAGGTTTATCAAACAATTCCAATTTAATGAATACTTCCTCCAATTTCTTAAAATAATCCTTTACAATAAATGGATTCATTTTCTCTGCTTTTGCTGGATTCATTTACATGAATGATGGGATGTCTTGCAAAGAATAATTTCAGCAATTTCCTTCCTGCTAATTTAAATGTATCAGAAAAAGGATTAGGAATGTTGTTTATCATTGCATACGAAAATCCACTTCTTCTTACTATTTACTAGTTATTGGCATGTCCACATCTGCTTTATGAATTCTGCGAACTAGATCTCCTTCTTGTTCAAAACTTAAAACACTTTTCCTTCCAAGTCGTTTAACCAAATTTTGGTTGCGATAATCTAGTCCAAGTGTTGTTCGAGGTATATCATATCGTAATGAAGTTTGTCTTATACTGCTTCCAGCTCCTATTGCTTCTAACGCCGCAACGAGATTCACCTCAGACCACAGATCTCTGTCTCTATTCGGCATATCTTATGTGGCAATATTAGGATCATTACTACTGCGGAACAAAAATGGCGATTTATGTTTTATTATCTTTAATATTAATTACACACAATATGGATTAATAAAGTACTTGAATGTACCTACCTGATAACGTTCTTACCCTTCTATAGTCGGTATTAGCTAGCTTATAGCAACCATTACAGTTTTCCCACGTTTTTATAAACAAATCGCACAAAATAGACCAATACTAACTGATTCCACCCATAACGTTTTTAGAGTGGTTGTTTTAATTCGATATTTGAGCTTACATGACCATCTGTGATTCAAGGGACAAATTATTAAATTTAAGGGGAGTGGCAATATTAGGAGTATGGCAATATTTGGCGCACTTGCCTTATATAAAATATTTATTATAATACTAAAATTTATGATTTCTTTAATCTGAATTGAAAGTCCAAGAAGTTGCAGACATGTGTAAACCTAGGAGATCAGGGACGGCATACCCGTAATAGGCATGGAAAAAAGATATCTGGGAGCGTTATGTAGAGGAAACATTTCAAGATGAGAGAAACGTGTTATTATGTAACCTGTAACACTAAATCTTCAATTATGATTAAGAGTGAAAGCGCAAAATTTTGGGTCAACGTTTTTTAAATTACTTGATTTTTTTTAATCCTGAAAAAAACTAATAGCTATTTTTGAAAAATTTAAACGCAGAATGACTCAATTCCTAAAATTATAAACAACTAGGTGTAGATAATTCTTATCATAAATGCAAATCTAAACAGAGAGACATGGAGGGACAAATAAAATATTATATAAATTAATCATATTTATTGAATGTAAAGAACTGAATTGAATATTACCTAAAAAGCAATCTTGTCAAAAGCTTTACAAGAATATGAAAATATACTTATGCAAAATATATTTTTGCACTTCCGATATAAGGTGAAGTTGCAGTCTTCAGGCTACTGTTGGCTTCATGTAGTTGAATGCTTGGACTGTTGGCTTGATGTAGTTCAATGCTTGGTTTAAACTGAATGTTTGGATGTAAGTTGAAGTTGTAGTTATCAGATAGATGCTGTCTTCTTCATTGTAGCAACCATAATATGTCCCATGTGTGGTGCACCACTAAAGCGATTTCAACAATATAATTAAATTTGGAAATAAAAACCCCACTTTAAATAATCGAGAGATACATGTACATTTACATTTACATACATAAAATTTTCTTTCTATTATTTTGAAGTGAAACTGTTTTACAAACATCGATTTTAGGACAAAGTCTTTATCTTTTATCCTTAAGACGATACATCTATCTTAATCTGTTGAATTTCATACTTATGTTGAATAAGATACTTCACCTTCCATCGTGACTAACAATGCTGATCCTGATGTCTTAAGTAGGAACCCAGTCTCGGATACTCCTATCAATAAATATTTTTCATTACCCTATTTTACAGATATCACTCCGGGGTTAACAAGGATTCTAAAAAGTTTTGAAAATAGCTTTTCGAATAATAATAATAACATTAAACTTAATGTGGCTTGTAGATCAGCCCTAACAATTAATAATCTTTATTCGAAGATAAACGATAAGACTCCCATAGATAGGCTTAGTAATATTGTCTACAACATTCCATGCCTCTCTTGCAACAATTCCTACATCGGCCAAACATCTCAATTATTAAAATCACGTATTACACTACACAAAAGTGATTCTCGACTTCACCCTGAGCGCTGTGCATTAGCCAAACATGTCCATTCCACTGGTCATCACATGGACTATACTAACACTACAATTCTCCACCGTGAGAGCAATAAATCTAAAAGAGAGTTCATTGAAATGTCTTATATTTTCCTTAACGATTTTTCCATCAATGTTAAGAGTGTTAAGAGTGACATTAAGAATCTAAGCGATAGATACCACTTCTTACTTAAATCAGATACCAAGAACAATACAACATCACAGGTAACCAACTTGACTGATATATCTATTAACAACTAATCTACTTTAATAATAATTTTCATTAACAAAAAAAGATAACATTCCCTTGCTTTTCTTAGATACATCTCAATAAGATATTATTACAATAATACATGAACAATATACTAATTAAAAAAAAAGAATTTCAATTAGAAATTCTAAACTAATATCTCCCCAGACTGGGATCTAACTTCATCGGTTTTACCAATGAACCTTAACGACTTTGATATCAAAAGAACTACTTGTAATTGTTTCGGCGCTTGCGTTCTATGAAAACAGAAGCTCACATTCAAACTTTACAACAATTAAAAATTTAGTTATTGCCGACAATTCAAAGAATTACTTCCTTTAAATGTAGTTACATTGGGTTTTTCGATTGTCCTTGGGTAAGCCTTTGCGTTTTAAGTTCAAAGCTACCATACATTTCCAACGTTAATAAATAAACTTTTTTGCACACCGTAACAAAAAACACCACTATGTTGTTACTAGCTAAAGTTTTTTAACATCATAACTCGACATTTCTAAAATTTCACGGTAAGGTAAATGTTTTTTATTAGATAATATATGGTAGCTAATTATAATTTATTCTCTTTCAGCCCTGAAGAAGCCAAATTCTCTTTGGCGAAAACGTTAGGTGAAATAATTGATACACATTAGAGTTTTTTTGCAGATTTCCCCAATATTTAAGAGTTTACTATTTAACTTATCTGCAAAGATTATATATATATATATATATATATATATATATATATATATATATATATATATATATATAAACATTTTAGAGAGGCGACCTATTATGAACCAAAGGACATGAATAACACAACCTGATTTGAGTTGTTTCTTCTATTAATTATGCCTTTATTAATACTATAGTTTTAGTGTTGATTGATATTCATATATGATAAAGATCAATATAATGTAAACTGGTAAATAAACACTTAAATATAAATAAAATATTCAAATATGTAAGAAATGTTTTGATGCTTTATGAAAGCAGTGTTCTGATGTGCTAATAAAGTTTTTTGTTTCAGGTAAGATTTTCACTTCCGTCTACTTTTCGGAAATGCTCACGTACGTACCAGTTTTAAGTTTTATTCACAAAATATCCTAGGTTTTACGTATTATCAAATAAAATTATAAGAAAATACTTGGTAAAACCACCCTGTCAACCCACCCAGATAAATAAAAACATAACAAAATTTTAAAGAGTGCGGCCTTATGATACACATATTTTTACCTGATTTCATCTTATGCAGGTATCTTCTGCAAGTATCTTTTGCAGGTCTATATCACTTCAGATTTACCCGTTTACTTATCTTCATCGTTTGCTGTAACTGTTCCAATATTTAATAAAAAGGGTGTTTAAATTTTTTATCTCTCAAATAAAATAATGTATGTCCGTTGTTTATGATAGAATTAAAAATGGTAAAGCTCCAGGTTCAGACGAAATACCAACGGAAATCCTTAAACTAATAGAAAAAGACTCGAATCACATTTTAGTTGAACTTTTCAATAGCATTTATACATCAGGAAAAATACCACAAAAATGGCTTTTATCCACCTTTGTTATTATACCAAAAAAGATAAATGCCAAACAATGTAGTGATTACCGTACAATCAGTCGGATGAGCCATGTACTGAAATATTCCTGAAAATTATACACTCTAGAGTACACAGAAAACTGGAAATGGACATCAATAATACCCAGTTTGGATTCCGAAATGGACTCGGAACAAGAGAGGCGTTGTTTGCACTGAACGTTATGTCTCAAATATGTCTTGACAAAAATCAAGATGTATTTATGTGTTTCATAGATTACAACAAGGCCTTTGACAAAGTACGGCATGATCACCTAATCAGACTTCTGACAGAAAAGAATTTAGATAAACGAGACATTCGACTAAGAGCAAATATGTACTACAATCAGAAATCAGTAGTGAGAGTAGAGTATAATACCACTGAAGAAACTGAAATAAATCGAGGTGTGAGACAAGGGTGTATACTGTCACCAACCCTGTTTAATCTCTATTCCGAAGACGTAATGAATAGAACACTCTCTGAGCAATCCGTAGGTATTAAAATAAATGGTGTTAGATTAAACAATCTGAGATTTGCCGACGACACCGTTTTGATCGCAGAAACACTTGAAGAGCTACAGACATTGGTGAATAAGATAGCAGACTGCAGCGAAGAATATGGAGTATCTTTAAACAT
This sequence comes from Diabrotica balteata, assembly GCA_918026665.1. NCBI lineage: Eukaryota > Metazoa > Arthropoda > Insecta > Coleoptera > Chrysomelidae > Diabrotica > Diabrotica balteata. The sequence goes on from OU898276.1 coordinate 38,032,168, forward strand.
AAAGAAAACTAAATTTATGGTAATATCGAAATCAACACAAAATGTCCAAAATTTATATTTACACAATGAGATCGAGTTAGCAAATACAAATATTTAGGCACTTTTATAAATGAAGACAACGATAGCTCAGCAGAAATCAAAATAAGAATAGAAAAAGCCAGATCCATATTCACTAAAATGAAGAGAGTGTTCTGCGGAAGAGATTTGAGCCTTGAAATGAAACTTCGCCTGATGAGATGTTACGTACTTTCTGTGCTGTTCTACGGAATGGAGTCATGGACGCTGAAAAAGATTGATATTAAAAAATTAGAGGCATTTGAACTGTGGATGTATCGCAGAATCCTGAGAATATCATGGACCGAGAGAGTCACAAATGTCGAGGTCTTGAGAAGAATGAATAAAGAAAAGGAAGTCATATTTACGATCAAAAAACGAAAACTGCAATACTTGCAATACAAGGAGCTAAAAGTTGGCTGCTCTGTTATTTGATATTCAGTTATTTCTTTTGTGTATTTAAAGACATGGAGTGTTCCAGTTCGGAATATGTTCTGTGCTGTTGTTCTTTTGTTTAGAAACTTTTTGTCCAAATTTGACTCTAGTTATAAAAAGTCACGTAGTGCCTCCAGGTCCTATAGAATTCTAACGTTAGTAACGCTGCTGTCAAGTTTTGCACCAATCAGAATATTATTAAACTGATTTCTTGTTGTTTCGTCATTAGAAACTTACGTCTGCCCAAGGATAATTTTACGATTAAACATCATTGATTGAATAAGATTATTTAATTTTGTTACATTTATTAGTCTGGAATAGAATAAATAACATCTTTAGTAGAATCGTAGGTGGAAGCATACTTTTCCTCTAAACTTAACATAACAGATTCGTTCAATTGCGGTCTTGAAATTTTATGATAGAATAAAGAATGCTGTTTCGTATAATAAAACTTGTTTTAAAACTTATTTATTACTGGAACTATAAAATTTTGTTTTCTGGTACCAGTTAACATGATTTGCTGGACAGCTGTGATATTCTTCTAAGGGGCTACGTTCACACCGCAGTTATAATAAGTGGCATTCAAAAAAACTAACGTTTAAAAATTTTTTGACTCGATGGCAGCACGTAGGTACATCATTTTCTAATATTTTAATTTCTCCGAACTTTAATCGTCTGAACAGCGACATTGTTGCTAGCGATGCCAAGTACCGGAACTGACGATCGGTACAGTTCGCTCTCAATTGGCAGCATTCTTTTATGTAAGTTGATATTAGCATATTAGTTATTAGTTGATATAATTTGATATAATTTTTGTATCCTTTTGTTGTTTATTTACCTGTGAGGATGCTTGTGTAATTTTGAGTGTTGTTTTTTAGTTTTATAAACATTTTAAATAGTGTATACCAGTCTTGTTTCCTAGTATTGTTTGACTAAATATTTTTTAACCATTTTAAGTATTCAAAATAGATGTAAACACTAAAAGGTGTATTTATCCTAGTATACACATTTTTAATTAATTTTAAACGTTTACCAATTTTTTAAATTTTAATATAATAAAAATAATCATATTTTTATTCATTCTACTTTATGTAGAAAAATATGGGAATAGGAAAAGCCAATTTATTACAAACAAAAATACACACAAAATGTGTTCACAAAAAAATACTGCAGCCGAGAAAATGGCGGCAATATTGGAACAAAATGCCGCTCTAAGAAAAAGAAAATTCAAAGAGAAACTAACAACGGAAAAGAAACATTCATATTTTGAAGATATGGACGAAACTGACATATTTTTTCTAAGTTTGGCCAGAATGATGAAACAATTACCAAAAGCCGAACAAGCTTTAGTTAAAATAACAGTGAGAAATGCAATCCTTCAAGTTGAATTGAGAAGCGCACAAGCACAAAGTGCTCCAACACCTACACCATCTTCGTCATATACTTTGCAACCATTGTTTTCAACTCACCACAATTCTAGACAGTCTACGTCATCATCGTCATATTCTGCGCAACCCTTGTCGTCACCTCATGAATATTCCTGACCATCATCAGAATCCTCCACCATGCAATCGGATTTTTCGCTGCAGGAGTACGATGAAGCTGGACATGGGCAATTTACAAATGTTACACAAACAAGCAACTACCCTACAGCAGAGACTACTCGTGAGGGATGCAAACCGACGTTACTGGATGATATGACCTCTGTGTCTTTGCTCGACTTTACTACAAAATACCATTAAACTTTTCTATTGTTATTTAACGTGTGTAGCGAGACTTTTGCAAAATAAAACATATGTATTTCAGTTATTGGTAGGTAAGTACTTATCTTAAACACATCGCCAATCTTTCTTCGGTACTAATCGCTCTTCTAAACTGAGTATTTTGCTTCTGAATGTCATTTTTAATGAGCAAGAGTAACTTTTAGTACTAGAATACCTGAAAATATAATAATCTAGTATCACGAATACTTAAAATGTAAAAACAAAAAAGTTATTAATCAATTTATAAAATCGATTCAACTCTGGATCATAAATAACCGTACCAGCTTTCGTTTTTCTAAATAAAAGCGTTTTGGAGACAATTAAAAAAAACTTATTACAATGCGCTATCTTCAAAGAGCTCTAGCTCTCTTAAGAAGCATATGCACACTAGGTGAATTGGGTTAAATTGTCTTAAAATTATGGAGTTTCTGGACACCCTGTATACTAGTTCTAACAACATTATATTTCAGCCTACACATCCTGTAACGTTTACTAGAAAAAGAGTTTCAGTTTGATTTTTATTTAAATTGCACATATTACATAGATTTTTCATGAACTTGTTTTTTATTTTTAATTTAAAGATGATAAAAAGGAATTTTAAAGTTTTGACATTTATGTTAACAAATAGATATCCCAGACAGGATCCTGTACACCATAGAATAGTGCATGCAGTAGGAATACAAATTTCAGTTTTCATCATTATTTGTCCTTTGCTGTTTCTCCCATTTACATACATATTTTAAAATCCCGTAAGCTTACTTGAGAAAGACAAGGAATCTTTGAAACGAACGAAATGGAACTAACTTTCCATTTACGGATTTTTTTTATTTTGACTGCTAAGGAGGTTTTATTTATACAATTTGTGTTACAAAGGGAGGAGATATGTAAGGTTGGGGATTCATTTGTATTTTGCCTGCAGCCCTTTGTGCCAATGAAAGTATGTATAAAAAGAAAGGGGATTGTTATATGATTATTTGATAAAAGCTATATGTATGCAGACGATTTCAAACAAGAAAATCAAGGATTTGTATTTGCTTGGATTACGACGTAAAAGCCAATTTGGTAGGCCTAAAATAAATTGTGTATATAACACTTTAAATGCTAAAGTAGGATTACAAAAAAGAAATAAAATATTTAAACTTATGTAGAAAAACAATAAAATAAAGAATCGAACAATTTTTGTAAAATCACATTGTTTGACAAAATGAATAAATTAATTCATAATTTTTAACCCTTTGTGGACGGTTTTTTTTTATTTATATTAAATAGTGAATAATTTGTTTTTAGGACATATTAGGGCAAAATATAGACAAATCAAAGATTTTTTGTATTTCAACTTTGTAATTATTAGAAAAAAAAAGGTGGTGTCATGTGGAACCACTATGCCACATGCTGAGGTATATGGACTGCTTTGTCAGTTTTTATGTCTAGAGGAACTTGTTTTTTGAACCTGTTACTAGGGTTTGGTTTGTCCATGGTTCTTCTTCCAATTTTTAGCATTTGGGGGTCTGCTTCAATCAAACCGGTGGTCACAGCAGAATTCTTTTCAAAGTTATAAATAAAATTTAAAAATTATATATGAGTTTAGTAATGTTAGGTTAATAAAAAAATTCTATGCCACCACTTTTTGAATTTTCTATCCAATTCGTATCCAGATACTAACATATCAGACTTATCTACCAAGTCCATATATCTTTAATGATAATTAAATGTTTAATCTTGTACTAATTTTTTGCAGTTGATTTCTCTCTCTTCGCAGTAGCATTTTCTTCAGGTTGTGAAAATCGCTTAGAAAATGAAGGGGTCTTTTATCACTCCATCGCAAAGCTAGTGAGCCGTCTTCACTCATTCCCCAGTTTGAGTCATACCATTTCATTTTTTTTTTATTTGTTTTAAGTTCATTTGGAAAATCTTTTTTATCTTTTCGAGTTCTTCCACATGCGTAGATTTTGTCTTTTATTAAGTCACGTTGTAATGGAGCAGAATTAAAATTGTTATCGAAATACACTTCATAATTTTTTGTAGCTAAATCTCTTGTAAGATCTTTTATTACTCTTGACCCGAGGTTTTGCTTCCTTACATCTTTTACTTTTTTGGTGTATATTTGGTATTGTAAACATATCCTAAATGATCATCACGTACTCATACCCTATATCTTCTTTTAATGGGCTTCATCGGCATATATTAACGTAAACTACTTCGTCCCTTAAACCTTATTATCGATTCGTCTATTGATTGTTGACTACAACTTTTATAAGTAGTTCAAAGTTCCTCTAGCAATGACAGCACTTTGTAGAGTTTATTTTATTTGCCATTACCTTTCTTAGGTTGTAATAAATTGTCATTTATGTGAAGATGAGTAAGCAGCCATCCAAATCTGTAACGCGATATACATGAAGAAATAAATTGATCCCTGGTAACAAAATTTGCAGACCAGAAATCTCCACACACCCATTAAAAAGAATTATTTCCAAAAACACTTTATTTCTTTAACTATTGTGGGAGTATTATTTTTATTTTGGACAACATGTAAATAAGTTTGGGAAACAAATGTTTTCATCAGGTTCTCAATAAAAAAATAAAAAGAAATCAAAAGGAGTCTCTAAAGTATCAAAAACATTTGGTCCAAAGTTTTCTAAAAAAAGAAGAAGTTGAGGGGCATTATTTGGATCGGTAGTCTATTTTAAGTCATCAAGAATAACAACTGATACCCCATCTTCATCATAACTGTCATGCGCATCGTCTTCATTGTCTGAAATATCGTTTTGTTCATCTAAAACAGCTGACTCCAAAGTCATGTCGATATCTTTATCCTCGTTCTCATAAAAATCGGCTACGTCAGATCCATCTGATGAAATATATGTTAGTAAAGCGTAAGCGTTATTACTTGTTATTTTATTTAAATCAAGATGTCTTTTTAGTTTGGAATCCTGTAACTAATCATACATTAGTTACTGATCGGCCTACTGGCATCTATTAGAATTTTAAAATCCATCGTTCCATCGTGGAGATAGTATCAAGTATCAAGATAATATCAAGATAATATCAGATACTCAGTTAACCAGAGCAGCCAACAAAACCATGATAGCTTTAATGATCGCCAACATCCAGACCGGATAAGGCAGTGAAAAAGAAGAAGGTCAGATACGCGGATGACACGGTGGTATTCGCTGACAGTCATAAAGCCCTTCTTGTAGTCAATAAACTCAATAAAATGATTCCCCTTTTGATTATATGCCTGAATCGAAATGGCTAAGTCAAATATAAGTAGTTTTCTGCTTAACGACATTCGATTGAGAAGTGAAAACTTCTTGAAATAATATTGTGAATAGTTGATGTTTGTATTACCTATAAATATTATTTTTAATTAGCGGTGAATAAAATGGTGACAATTATGTTTACTCCGACTCGATGTTAGATAAATCAACATGTTTAAACTTGTAGCATTTGCAATTCATTGATTCTTTGGTGTATATTGCAGTCCCCTCGTATATGTAATATATTAAAATCCCCTCATAAATGTTTGAAAAATCACAGAATATTCTTTTAATCTATTTTAGTTTCTTATTTGTACGTATTAAAACACCGAATTCTTTCTATTTAAAACTCAAATAATATTTCGTTCTTTTCAGCGTTGCCAAGTAATAAAACCATTTTAGAGTTGTTTATTATTTTAAATATGTGTACTTGAGCAATTTCTTTTAATTCTTTATTCGAAGTCGCCTTATAATTTTTGTGTTGTGTTATTTCAGCGTTTGTTTATTTTAAAGTTAAGTGAACGAATTCTTAAGATGATTTCGTCATTCTTACTTGGGTCGTCGTAGTCTCAGGTATGGATCTAAAATCTTATTTGGGTCGTCTGTAGGCTCAGGTGTGAATCCAACTAAATTCTTACTTGGGTCGCGGTAAGCTCAGGTATGGATCAATTCTTACTTGGGTCGCTGTAGGCTCAGTATGAATCCAAATTCATCGTCGAATTTGTAGTTTTCTGTTTTTGGCCCCTTTTTGTGGAAATGTGTAGCAATGGAAAATAAATTGTGTAGTATACTAAAACATGGTAGAATTTTGAAGCAGTATATAGGATGTACCACTAGCTTTGTTGTCGTTTGTCTGCTTGATCCAACCCCATCTACGTCAGATCTTCATTCCTGAGTATGGAAATGGTTTCCTTTTGTTCCAGTTGAGAGTTTTGTCCTTGCAGCTTCAATCTCAGAGATAGTAGTAGAAGTTTTTCAAAGTTAAGTGGCAAAGTTTGTGAATTAAAAGGTATCATTATGGATTCATAGTAATATAGCTTTTATTTTAAATAAAAAATAATTGTTTTCATTGAAATTTAAAGGATTTATAATAATTAATAAATTATAAAATTTTAGAGTTTGACTTTAGCTGTCAATTTGTGTGTTCAGTTTTTTTTTAATTTATTGTTAACTTATGACAGCACGTTTTATTATTTTTTGATTTTAGTTTATTTTATTTTTAAAGAAGGTTAACTTCTATGCCATTTTGAAAGATTTTGTAGCAATCTTCTTTGTAAACAGATGAATATGTAAGTTTTTTTGTATTTTTGTATTTTGCGACTATTGAGGTAATATTTTTGTATTGTCTTTTTTGTGTATTGTTGTATTCTCTATGCTTTGTAAGTGTTTGTAGTAAGACACAATAAATGTTAAATTTTTTTTTTACATTTTTTTTATTTTTTTAACTAACCCTTTTTTGAGTTTTATTTGAAAAAGATATGTTTTTGATGTTTTATAATTATTTACCCAGTTACAACTAGTGTTTGTAATAGGTATAATTAGGCACCTCACGTGACGTCCTATATTAAATTACTAGAGGTGTTTCCTGTTTATTTTTGCTTTGTTTATCCCAAGAGATTATGTCAGTGCCCCTTTTGTTTTTTTTTGTAGTTGCCCCAATCCAAGCCCCTTATCTTTTTCTTATCCACCACCCCAGCTCACCTAACAAACCCTGAGTGCCGTTTGCACAAGTAGCGATTATTTAGCTTGCCTTATCTCCACCCCTTTAGTTTCAGTCCCCAATTTTCTACCCCTTGTATTAATACCCCAAAAAATGTTTTCGTTACAAACTTTAAAAACTGAACTTCAATGCATTTTGCAAGGTACAATTAAAGGAAAAAGGGCCCCAGGACAAAGAAAAATATCCTGGCTTGCTAACCTGAGAGCATGGTACAGAAAGACGTCAACACAGCTATCTTGTATAGCAACCAACAAAGTCATCATAGTCAGAATGATCGCCAACGTTAGGAACGGAGACAGGCACCCTAAGAAGAAGAAGTCTTAAAAGTTGTTGCTATACTTTCGGTTGATATCAATTTCTGATCTCTCCATGCTTTTAAGGAAAGCTGTTTGTTGTTATGGCTAGTCGTATCAATTGTGTAACCTAAAAGAGCAACCTTCTAGCTTAGATTTTAGTATTAATAGCTACATACGTATTTACGCCTTACGGACCCTTGGAAGCACGGTAACGGATCAGTTAAACTAAAAATTAAAACATTTTTGCTGTCAGTTCCGGGATAGAAGTCTGATAATCCAGTCAAGTAATACCGTATCTAACTAGTGAGCTATGACACTACGTCGTGGCTGTCTGTGCCTTCTTATGCTTCAAACTGGTAACTTATTTTTTAGTCATGGTAATACAATTTTGCTGGAGAGTAGACTGCCAACAGGCCGGATCTAAAAGTATTTTCACTTACCTTACCTAATTACAATTTTTATTATTACATTTTAAAGTTTGTAATTTTACATGTATTTTGTAAAATACGTAAACAGATCCCTTCCTGTTTACTGCGAATACAAACTAACCACCCTGTGTAGATGTATATAACTCTCATTAAAACAGCGAAGTAAAAAATGCTCTTGGCGGTATTAAAAAACGAAAAGAAAAACGTTTCGCTAGAGGGAACGTGAATGAAAATACATTTTTGCTAGCGGTTACTTTTACCTTACGATAATTGAAATATCCAGTGGCCATGCATTTAGTATCATTAGCAGAATGGCAAACCAAACAAAAAATATGTAATAGTGGTAAGTGTAGTAATGCAAACGTAATCTGCTGTTTACATTGGGTTTGTTTAAACTCAATTGTATCCATGTTTAATTAGAATGGAATGTGTAGTTTTCCTCTTCTTCTTCTTTTGGGGTAAATATTATTTTGTTTTCTTTTTTCAATGTGCCTTCAGTAGGTTGTCATTCCATTGTTTTCGTGGTGCTCACACTATTCGTCTTTTTCGTCGTAGTCTACTCTTCTGTTTCTTACGTAGTCCTTGATATTATCCACCTTACATCTCCGATATGCGTACTTCTAGCTCTTTCACATAGTGTTTTAAAGTTTATCTAGGCACATCGAGAACATTGTTGTCTGAAGTAAATTATTAAGTAGTCATAGTGATCCAAACTGCTCCTTTGTAATTCGGTCAGTTAACGGAATCTTGACTGTTGTCTGCTACAATTATATCGCAAACGCTTACAATCTCTTACACAGAAGAGTACTCTTATTTTTTAGCATTCTTATTTTTGATACCAAAAGAGAGCTTGTGACTTTTGAAGAAGGCCCTCATCCGATTAAAGGTGTATCTAGCTTTTCCAATGTGAACTCCTTTTTCCTGATTGTTGGTTTATTCTTCATTTATTATGGTGCTAAGGTCATTGTACTACTCTTTCTACTGGATTTGTATTGATTAGGCAAATGGATCTGGTAATCTGCAGTTATATTTCCAACCACACCATTGAGCAAAAAGACAAAAGAGGAATGTAAAGGCAGTAGGGGCAAAAATATTGTTAGACAGGAAGTGCCATCTTGAGAGGCCAAATTAAACAAGGAAAGAGAGTCTTTCCTTGTTTAATAAATCAAATTTAGTTGGGTTATGTTATTGTTTGTCCCAACTGTCACATGAAGTCTTACTTATATTGAAGTTTTTTAACAAATGTGTCACATTTTAGACTGTTATCGTTAATATTTAAAGTTTCTCGTCTAAGACAGATTTTGAAAACTATTTTATAGCTACTGTTAATCAGTGTCGGAAAATTTAAATTTGGCGCTTTTGCATTTCCGGATATGTCCGCCATCAGAGGCCACTTTTTTGGTCTCCTTTTCATAACGATTAGATTCCCTCTTTTGTCTTTTTGCTGGATGAACCACACACACATACTGGGTTTTGATTGACATAGAGTCACATAGAAACATTGGGGTAATTTTTATCCAGTTTTTCTTATGTGATCTCTCACGTTTTGTTTCTCAAATAATAATGTTTAATTGTAATTAGAATAATGTTGTATCAATAAAAGATAAAAAATCGTTTTTGTCCACACGCATATTTTTTCCAAACTTTCTTGCGTCAACTTTGTGCATCTGATAAGAATATAATAGCTGTTTTAGTTGCATTGCTCTAAAGTTTGATATGTTTGCCAAAAAGGTTAGACTTTTTAGAGCTAATGTTTTCTTTTTAAGATCGCAGCGACGAAATCAACGAAAAAAGTTACCACCATGTATAGAAAATCGCAATAAAATAATTGAGGCTATGCGCCCTTTTTTCCGAGAACACAGAATTGAACTCTTTATGTTGTTCTCTGTCAATCTACCAATTTTTTTTGAGATATGGTTTTTTACGTTAGTGCAACACTTTGTTTAGTAAAGTGTTGGCAAGGTGAGAAATATTTGTGCCTCTAAATCAACTCCGTTTTGGCGAATTTCTGACAATGTGATTGAGGTTATGTTATATTTCAAATTGTAAGTTTAAGCACAGAATAATAAATAATCAGAATGTCCACTCTCAGATGCCGCCTTTGAAGTTTTTCAGCACGCGCGCCATGTTTTAGAAGGAAACACATAACACAGACATATGATTTGTGAGGTTATGTAATTGTTTATATTTATGTTTAATTCTATTATACCTACTTATGTTATTATATTTAATAATGTTAATATAATTGTATAGTATATCTATGATTGCCGTAAGTCAATTAAACCGGGTTAAGTTTTCTATGCACACCACATAAACAACACTGGTTCCCTCTAAAACATGGCGGAACGTCTGCGCGAAGGAGATGCGCGTACTTAATTTTCCATGGAGAGTGGGCATTCTGATTATTTAATATTCTGTGGTTTAAGTGTATTTTAAAATAATAGCTAGTTGTAAAGTTAATTTAGATAACGCGGTGTCAAAAGGTGACAAAAAAATGTTCAGAAAGACCCTTGGAAAGTAAATGTGCCAAAATCTAAGAAACATAGTGGACAGGAGTATGTGTCAAAATTTACGGGAAAACTGTACAGAGTACGGTATTTTCTGTTACCCGTAAGTGTTGTGTAGAAAAATGTTGTGCAAAAATAAATTCGCAAGATCAAAAGGCGTTTATTTGCCTCTTTTTATGATAATGGTTAAAAAAATTAAAATTAACTCTTCTAGCAGGTTGTATGGTATTAGAGGAGCCTCCAGAAAAGTATAGAAAGATAGAAAATTCCAAAATTAGCAGACAGTATCACTGCAAAAACAAGCTTAAAACTTCTTATTGTGATGTGCCCGTGTGCTGTTCCTTGTTTTTATTTATATCAAGTAGGAGTATAGCGTGTAAAAATATTACAAAAAACAAATTTTTAGAGAAAACTATAATTAATGAAAAACGTGGAAAACAAGAAAATCAAAAAAAAGTTTCAGATGATGTTTATTCTATGCCTTAAGAACATTTAAAATATATCTTACATAAACGTCAGTTCACACCTGGAAAAACAAATAGATTGTACTTCGACAACCCATACCTAACGATTAAGAACATTTTTTTTGAGCAGTTTCAAAAGTTGTTTAAAGACAGTATTGAGAATAATCGTACCATGAAATACAAGACCTATTTCAAGTTTTTCGAAGATAATAATTTTACGTTCAAAACACCGAACGCCGACACGTCTGATTATTGTCGTGAGTGTGAAATAAAACTAGAAAAGAACAGTAATAATGAATGCCGTATTCATTACAATCTCCATAAACAGAGACTCCAGGCAACGTCCAAGCTAAAAAATGATTACTTGAGAAAGGCAACAGATGCAAGAAGCGTTCTTATTCTGGAAATTTATTACGCACAAAATCTACCGTTGCCAATGCTCAGCATAACAAAACAGTTCTATAAAAGATTTTTTATGGATGTACGTATTTAATATACATGTGCATAATGATAGATCATCATATGGATATTCCTTCATAGAATCTCAATGTAAAAAGGGAGCAAGTAGTGTTGCTTCATTCATTTTTGACTGTATTCATAATAAATTAGCAGATTATCCTAATACCAAGCATATTGTTCTTCTATTAGATGCAGCTGGAGGCCAAAATAAAAATCAGACTTTGTTATGGTTTTGTTTTTGGACATCAAAACATATATATATATACAGAGTCGATGTAATATATATTTATCCTGTTCATGAACACTCCTTTAGTCAGTAAGACAGAAATTTTGGAATTATAAAATAGGACTTAAAAAGAGTTCAAGATGTCGAGAAATCCAAAGTTTACATAGCAAAAATGGTAAAGTACAGACAAACTCCTTTTCCTTTTTGCCTCAAACATGACTCCTTTATAATATATGACTGGGATGCAGCACCTCTTCCTTATTTTTTGAAGAAGTCTGTGAATAAAGATTGTGAGTTTAAAATACAATAGTATCAAGTGCTGAAGTATAAACCATGTGGGACACTGGCTGCTTCTAAAACCTACTTTGAAATATATACTCCTTTTAAATATGCAAAAACATTGCCACTTAAACTTAGTCTTACACCTTTGCCTCGGGTGTCTATTAATCAGTCTAAAATAAAAAACGTGAAAGACTTGTTTTAGTACTTAAGAGAAGAAAGTAAAAACTTCTACAAACTTTTATTTCAAGAAAGCACACCGGCTGAAAAGGACAATGAGAGTAGTGATGATTACTCAAATGGTGAGAAAATTTAGCATAAAATTGTATTAAATATAATGTAGTGTAAAAAAATAAGAGTTTTCTTGTTGTACAAATACCTTAATTATTATTTAAAATCTTTGTATACTATAATATATAACCGTTGTATACTATACAATACTAAAAAGGTAGGCCTTTCTTCTGCTGAAGAAGTTTCAGTCTGCCGAATGTGTTTTCCAGAAGAAGGGCTTGTGTCAACTTGTTTTAATACTCTTTATTTGAAAAGAAAAAAGACGTATTTCATAAAGGTGTTCTCTTTTAATTTTTCAATGGATCGAAAATTCTTAAAACTAAAACACATATACAATGCAAGTGTTGGTTTGTTTTAGGCATGGATGTTAAATCTTTGAATGCTTGTTTCTCAAAATACACTTTCAGTAGATTCTAGCTACCGCCTTGTAACAAAAAATGTGTGGACTTCCAGGTTTAGGTCGCCAATGTAATAAAAGTGTGTAATGTATCACAAGTATTTGAGGTAATGTATAAGATAACGTATAGTTTCAAGCTGGATAGCAGAAGATTCCGGAGAGTGACTACTTGACACTGAAAAGAGGATTCGGCCAATTGATATGCCCTACAGAGACCGTAGAATAAGAAAATGAATGACAAGGTAATAAACAGTATATAGGTAAACAATATATAGGTATAAAACTAAGGTAAATAAAAGTGATTATAGAAGTTGCTCCAAAATATGAGTTTGCGCTAGGAAAGTATTAACATAATTTTTCCAAGGTATCTTGTAGAGCTATTTGCTGAAATAAAAAAAAGGATACAGGTATTAATTGAAATATTTAGTTTTCACCAAAAATTTAATCCCTATCCAATATATTACAATCTAAATTTACCCTTAAATACCCACCACCAATGATATACAGTTAATCTAGTTAATTATATACAAAAAATAAATCCCTGGTTATACAGAACTGATCCTTGATGATCTAAATTTACAAATAATAAGATATAGAAAAAAATTTAATGATTTGACCTAAAAAGGTAATTTACTTGCCTCAGAGATATAACTCTGTACTTCGGCTTTCAACTAAGTAATAAAGTAATGAGTACAATATCCTGAAGGGATAAATGTCCAAAGGTTTAAATATGTAATAATAATAAATTCTTAATAATTAACTCTCTGATTAAATGTGTACACATAAAACCGTACAACTGAGTTAAAAGGGAGGAGTTAAAACCTCGACCTGTAGTTGACAATTTTAATGCTTGTTATTTATAATTATTTAAAAAAATGACGGGTCTTTATTATTAAATGAAATAGTATGATTTAAGATTAAAAAAAATATTATAACAAAAATTATTAACAATTAATGAATAAGACAATATAAAAATGAACAATGTTCCACACTCTAAATAAGGGAGGTCTTTCTGGCTGGTTCCCTGAAGTGGTCCGAAGGTAGTCTTAGAGAGGTAGTCTGATGGAACAGTTAAGAGTGACGGGCAGATGTGCAAATTCAAAACGTAGTTCTTTTCTTTTTCTTTTAATAAATCCCAAAAAAAAATAAATAAAAAAATCCTCGACTCTGGATTTAACTTCTTAGGTAGGCCAAAACGAACAATTGTATTACAGTTTCTCCTTACGCTTAATAAAAAGAAGGGAAAAACACAAGGTTGATTAACAAATGAAATAACTTGAAAAATATTACAAAAAAGTTGCTGGGAAGCTTGTATCAAAGAAAAAGCTGTAATGATTTTGTAAATAATGTGACCTTCGCGTGGTTTCACAATATTTGATGTAAAATAGATTGATCAAATAGATAATTTTAACGAAAAGCTTGCTACGGATATATTTTTGAATATAAAAGAACGGTATGAGGCAGAATATTTTTACAGACAGTCTTAATAGATAATAGATAGTTTTAAAGATGAATAATTATATGTTTTTAAGGCTGGGAAATAAAATAGAAAATTGATAATTTTATAACATTACTATATCTAAATCCAGAATGTTTCTTAATGAAATAATGTGAGAAATGACAGATAGATATTACACTATCAAAGGAAAAATGACGATATTATAGAAGTTAAAATGGCTGATGGTTTTTACACTTTTTTCATTTTATTTTCATTTTACACTTTTTTTTTTGGAAGAGTATGGGAAAATTTTCCCATATTCTTCCTTCCAAAAAAAAAATCAATATTCACAAGACAAATTTAGCCTTCTCTTGTCTTCCAAAAAGTTAAAACCAGAATGAGCCCTAATCGCTAGCGGGATGATCATGTCGCCCTACAGCGGCGCAGGTGTCGCTGTTTAATACCAACTCAGATATTCAAAATTAAGAAAATCATTAAGAGGATTGGGATTTTAAAATTTTATTTAAAAATGTTTAAAGGATTATTGATGTAACGGACTCGTTACAGCCTCAAATCATATTTACATTATTCCTTTACATTATGTTTTTTGTTGCCGAGCAAAAAATAAGGCTTAAATAGCATAAATGTGTAATATATAATTCGTATATATAATTGTAAAAAAACATGGAAAGAATCCCCATGCTATTGTTTTAAACCTAAATGTCTAAAAATATTCCTTGAAAGTTAGTAGTAAGTAAAAGTTTTCAAACCGTCACCCTGTATACATACTATGCTCCACTAAATTAACTAGAATTTCAAATACATACCGATAGATTCGACCAAACTATAAACCGTAAATAGTATTTTCCAAAACAAATAACAGAAATTTCTCTCACGCTGCAGTATGTAATTGGGCCAACGATTCCGTTCTGGTTCTTGGGTGCAATTTGATAAAACAAGATGCTCTGCCGACAGGTGTAATTACGAATATTTGTCACTTGATATTCACACAAATCAAATCGGTGGTGTCGCTACTCTACGTACATATCATAATAATGCAACCGCTGTCAGCGTTCTCGGATGTGCCTTGTTGACATCTTGGCATGATTTCAGAGTCTGAACTAAGTACGTTACCATGTTGTTATTAAAGGATTAATCTATTTAACAATATACGAGGTGGTCCTTTATTTAATACCTGCAAAATTCTTCGATAAATTTTCAACAAATTTGAAACCAACCAACATTTTATCCTCACGATCTGGACTAATTTTTTCTTATTCTTTGAAGTGCCTTGTCCAGTCTCCCGGAGGTTGGCGATCACTAGAGCAGGAGTTATTATATTTTGCAATATATGGAAAAAGGTTTATGCTTCTTATGGCTGTCTTCTTATGCCGTCTTATAATTAGTTATGATGAGATAAAATACTGCTTAAAATTAGAATAATTTTTAGGATAATTAGTATACTTACTCCATGAGGAACTGCATCAGGTCGTAGAGTTTAGTCTTAATATACTTCAGCACCCTTAACAACAATTTCAGTAACCAATATTTTTTTGTTAGTTTAGTATTTCAGTTCTTTAGTTGCTTTTACTTTTTTATGTAAGTCATAGTAAGTTAGTGGTTAGAGATTTGACCACTAAAAATCATACTAACAAGCTGAATTTGGCTGAGAATATCAATTTTGGAACCTCAAAAAAGATGCAGAATTTTACCAATCCTTCCTTCGTCTTGTCCCGAAAACGCCACGATGCATAGGGAGAAAGACGGAAAAAAAATATTTTCGAATAATATGTACACCGTAGAAAAATTGTTTTAAATAAAAAATGTAGCTGAGATACGTAGCGCAATTTTTGATATCTTTTGAATAAATCGTTTATTTTAAAAACTCGTCAACTGACATTTATATCAAAAATAAGTTTAATACAGATTCTGATTCTTCAAGTATAAATACATATTTTAGTGCAGAAACCCGTCAAAAGGCATGAATTTGAGTTCATATGTCAACCACACTACTGAGTTTAGTGCAGAAACCTGTCAAGCGACCTCACTTAACGGGTTTCTGCAGTAAATTTCAGTTTTCTACTTTAACAGCACTGGTTTGTAGAAATCTATTTCCACAGCTAGAAGGATTAAATTTATTTTTATTTAGACATACAGCAACAGTCAATTGCTTTACAACACATTTGGTTTTTTAATTTTTAAGGTTAGAGTTGGTGTTTTGCATTCTTACTTTATATTTTGTGTTACATAAAAAATAGTTTCTTTAAAAAAATGCATGTTTAAAGTTCTGACGAAGATACTTAAGTAAAAAGAAAACGTAGTATTATTAATGAAGTAAAATGTATAAGTAATGTAATACGAAAATCAAAAGTAAGAGTAAGCAATACACAAACTATCTGTTCCCGATAATCTTATATGCAAATGTCCACATAAATGTTATTTATCTATTAATATTGAGAATAAAAGTCAGATCTGAAAGCGTTTTATTCTATAAATAACAAGAACCAGCAAAATTTCTATTTACAGACCTTAACAGAAGCTACTGAAATAAAGCGTAGAGTGATCAAACATCCAAATCAAGATAATAGGCCTAACTTACGCGTAGATAAAACTTCAAACTCACTAATAAAAAATAAGTCTTTTGTATATAACATAAAAATAAGTGGTTTTAGTACACCAATTTACAAAAATGTTTTTATATAAATTCACGGTGAACCAACCTATTAGCCAAAAACACAACACCCGTTGATATGAGAGGCATAAACCGTAGTGGTAGTTCTAATGCAATTGATGGTAATAATACTTGTCTTGCTATACATGAACACATCTCTCAATTTGAAGTCAGAGAAACTCATTAGGAGTCAAAGAAAAAACAATATTTAGATAACTAAATATTTAAAAATTGTACGAAATATTTGCTGCATACTCTAAATTAAAGGAAAAAGTGAAGTATAATTTTTTTTACAAATTTTTTAAAATTTTAAATTATCCTTTGGACGACCACAAGCAGACGTATGTAGTTAGTGTGACAACTTTAAATCAAAACTTAGAAATGGCTAAAAATAAGGATAATGATATGGTAGTTCCGTGTATTGATTATTTGCAGAACTTACCATTACCACACATACCTATTCAAGAATTTTTTTAGATGTGCCAAATTTAATTAAATATATTTTGCATTCATAATATGGAGACAAATAAAGTCAAATTGTACATGTATAATGAAGGCGAAGTGAATAAGTCTCTCGATGACGTTTGTTTTATGCTCTTGCATTATCTACAAATATAAGTTTTTCCAAATTGAGTGAAATATCTTGTACTCTTTGGTGACGGCCCATCCAATTAGAATAAAAATCACTGTATTGTGAGTTTTCTTATGAATCTGTGCGATAGGAATTCGTTTGAGGTGGTAACCCAATATTTTCTGGTCAGGGGATACTCATATTTATCATTTGACCGTCACTTTGGGAATATAAAACATGTTGTGCGAAGTACTGATAGAGTATACAAATCAGATCAGTATGCCGAAATGATCCTCAAAGCTAGTAAAACTGGCCACTTTACTATCCACAAGGTGAACAGTGATACGATATTTTTTAGTACTTGGTGGACGCAATATTACTAGAAAACAGTGAACTCTGATGAACATATGGGAGAGGAAGAATATTGAGAAATAAACTAAATTGCTACACGAAAAGAATCCTATATGAGTATCAGGCCGGCTTTAGAAAGGAGAGATCTACTGTAGACCAAATCTTCTTCTTAAAGGAGATAAAAACGACTTGTTATGAAGGTAAAGTTCCTCTGCATGCTTAGTTTGTGAATTTTAGACAAGCATTTAATAGAGTCGATAAAGTCAAAATGTATCAAGCAATGTAATATTTGGGTATACCAAAGAAACTGATCCGGCTAGTAAAAATTACATTAAATAACTCTAACTGTAAAATTTCTTGGAAGGGTCACATATAAGATCAATTTACGGTTGCAAAAATCTTAAGACAGGGAGATCCTTTATCCAGTACATTATTCAACTTACTGTTAGAAACTGTAATCAAAAAAAGCAACATGAAGGTGGAGGAAACAATCAAGAAAAATGAGCACCAGTGCTTGGCATTTGTTGACGATTTAACGATTCTAGAAAAAACCGAAAAAGAATTAAGAAGAGTTGTGAAGAAAATCATCGAAGAAGCACAAAAATTTGGATTGAAACTAAATGAAACCAAAACCAAATATATGATCATGGGAGGAACAGAAGGGAAAAAAGAAGACTTTAGGGTGAGGTCTGTAAGTGGTAAAAGCTATAGTTTCAAAAGGGTGGACAAATTTGAATACTTGGGTGTAGTTTTCGATGAAAATGGAAAAGAGAAATGGGAGCTGGAAGCCAGAATAGCAAGAGGGAATAAAAAATTAAGTAGTTTAGGAGCCCTACTAAACTCAAAATTTTCTAGACAAGGTAAACTCAGAATATATAAAACAGTAATTCGACCCACAGTAACATATGCCTGTGAGACATGGATATTAAATAAGAAGGAAGAGGATACTCTGGAAAGATGGAAAAGGAAAATACTGAGGCACATATTCGGAGGACGGAAGACAGATGATGATTGGGAGAGAAGAACCAAAAATGAATTAATGGCTTTATATAAAGAACCTACCATTACCAAGTTCGTCAAGTCACAATGAATCAGATGGTTGGGACATGTGGAAAGAATGGAAGCAAACAGAATACCCAAACTAGTAATAACCAGAAAACTAATCGGCCCCAAAAGAAGAGGTAGACCCAGAACGAGGTGGATTTATAAAGTGGAGGAAGACCTTAAACACGTGAAGGTGAGGGACTGGAAAAGAAAAGCACAAAATAGAAGCGAATGGAGAAATATTGTCCACCAGGTCCTTCAGAGTAGTTTAGAATGTTGTATACACATATTTAAGTTAAAGTTTTGTTTAAAATAATTGTATTTAGTCAATATTAGGATTATGTTTAAAAAAATGCCCTAGGCTTTAACGGCCTGGTGTGTGTAAAAATAAATAAAGAATACTGTTTAAAGTCTCTACCTATAAGAAAGTTTGTTATAAAAACACTAGTCCAGGAAAAGTTGTGGTTAAGGAATTTATTGAAGGTTTTATTTATTTAACATTTACCTTAAAGAAGTACATTAATGTTCCTGAATTTTCAACAGCCCCTGCACATCTGTTGGGAAAAGCTCCTATTAACATTAAAAAAATTATCAGCATAAAAAGTTTAATATATACATCTAGATAATATAAGACTTTCTATGATAACATCATACAGTGGTCCACAATGAAAGCAGAGTGTAATGTTGACAGGGTATGGCAATTAAGCCTTTCTTTTTCTTGAAATACGTTTACTATTTACTACTGTATAATCTATTCATTCCATTTCTATTATTGTTTCTTGATCATAATAATGGAATAAGTTCATTAAATTGTTATTTATTTTATTTAAAAGCACGTCCTGTTCTAAATTTAAAGAAATTTCCTCAAGAATCTTTTTTTTCCAGTTTTATTTCAGAAACCCTGAACCCACTAAAAAAAGTATTAATTTTTTTTTAATTGGAAATTATTAAAATATACCTAACTATGGCATCTGTTTTAGAAAGGTATTAAGTATTATTTGTAAACATTTACATAACCAATTTTCAGTTTTGTGAGAGATAGACAGTTTTTCTTCATTTGCCGAAAATATGACAAACTGCACTTGACGGGTTTTTGAAATAAACGATTCAATTACAAACGATTGCACGTCACGGAAAATGCCTTGATAAAGACAGTGTCGTAGAATTTGTAGGTAAAATGGTGTAATGTTGAAAAACGTACGTGCAATTAAAAATAAGCAGCTCCTAACGTTTTAAAACATTTTTGTAATGTAAAATTTTAAACTTAGCGTTTTTGGGCCTAATTCAAATCCCTTACATTTGTTGCCAAAACTTAAAACCAAATTTTTATGTGGTAGGTTTTAAAGCTTATATTCTAGCAATTAAATTATATGGTGAAGTGTTAATAAAAGTTATAAATTTTATTGGTCTAATAAGAAACATGAAAAATGCCAAAAAGCTGCAATCTTTAGCTTTAAAATGCATTTTGATTTTTGTTGATCTTCTTCTTCTACGACACTACAGCCCAAATTGAGCCTTGGCTTTCTTTTTTTCCTTCACCCTTGCTTGTCTGTGGCTGATTATACACGGACTCCTAGAAGGGCTTGTGCGACGCTGTTTACTGTATCTTCCCAGCGCTCTCTTGGCTTACAATCGGTCTCTTTCCCTGTATTCTAGCATTTAGTGCTCTTTTTGGTAGCCTATTCTCTCACATTATTATCATATCTTTGTATCCTAATGAAGTCTGACAGTGGTGCTTCCTCCACCAGCTCCACCAAGTTAATAAAGCTCGTTGTTTTATCGACGTATGAGGATTCCGTTTTCCCTCACAGGTCCTAGTATTCTCCTCCTTACATTTGTTTCGAATGTGCCGAGTTTGCTTTTAAATGTTATTTTCAGGACCCATACTTCACTGACATAGCATGCTATTGGTCGAATTTAGGTTTTATAGATTCTTAACTTTGTATTACTGTTTTTCTTATCTTTGTATTATTGTAGGACAAAATAAGCTCCGTTTGCCTGCGTTATTCTCTTCTGCTATATCTATAATCAAGGTTTCTTTATTTTATTGTAAACTGAATTTTTACATTTCCTATTTTTTGTTTATATTTGCTTGTTTTAATGGTTTTTTAGTTTTTTTAAATTTATGTCATATTTTGCATTTTTGTCGGTATCTTTTAAATTTATTATGACCGTACATTTCCCATATTTCTATATATCCATATCTTCCGTTGTTCCCAATGTTCACAAGTCATTCTTTTTGTATTTAATTTTATATTCGGAATAAAACTGTTACTTTACATCTTCTTTTTTCTTATTTTTTAGAGGCATGCATTTAAGATGTATTTGGGATACCATACACTACTATATCGAAGGCTGTATTGGTCACGAGTGGCCAAGTATCTGCATCTAGCTAATAATAGAAAAAATAATTATATAGATTTCCTGTACAAACTTTGACCGATATTTGACTTTTCAACTCGGTTGGGTAATGTGAAAATCGTACTTGTAATGAATGTAAGAAATGTGACACATCCTTGCACTGATAAGAGTTTAAATATTTTTTTTTTCTCCTCACTCTACTTTAAATATTTTTATTGTTTAAGTTTTAACATATGTCTAATAGTTCCTTTTATTTTTGTTACAACTATTAATAAAACACGAAAATATATTATATTTATTTTCGATATATATCGGCTCAAATAAAAGGAGTTTTTTATCTCGTCCATTTTTTGTTAAGATGCCTGCTAAAACGAGTTGTTTCTTTTGGTATCTAACCACGCTTCGATAATATGTTACCGCTAATTCTCCTGTTCTCAATATAAAAGTTATCATTTTTACGACCATAATTGTTCATGAATATTTATGACTAGGTACCAACCACTTCGCTAGTTCATTAGACACCAAGTTTTTTGTCTAAAGCGGCCCACAGACGCTCAATATTATTGTGCAATGTGGGTTGCACAATATTTTGACGGCGCCCCACAGACGCTCAATATTATTGTCCAATATGTCGGTTTCTGCAAAAAATTGTATCGTTTGGGGTCGATATTGACGGTTGTGCAATATATTGTGCAATCTTGAGTACAGACGTACAACCACATTGTGCAAACACAAACAGTACCCGCTTGAATTTCATAGTGTGATCATGTTGAGTGATGAGGACTATGGAATTATTGAATCAGTAGGTGTTTCTTGAGTTTGAAGAAACCTCATTTCGTTGAAATACCACAGCGTTGGTTCGACGTCCTCCGCACCCGCACCCGCACCACTTTTCTCTGCATCGCGAATCCTTTTCAATTCTTTGCGGTAGTTTGTTCGCAATGAATTTATTTTTTTTACCACTTCTGTCTTGTCTGCATCCGGGTATTTTTCGCGGTATTTTCTGATTAGCACATCGTACTTCTCTGCCTTTATGGTACGATTAGTATAGTCTTTGCACTTAACATCCCACAGAGCCGGAAGACCTCGATAAACTTCAATAAATTCACCAATAAATTTTCTTTCCGATTTCTTGTCATCCATGTTGACAAAACACCGAGATGAAACACGAGTAAACAGAGACTACCTGGGAAGGGACAGACCGATCGACGCGGGATATTGCGCAATACTGCCAACAGACGGTACAATATTTCCCCGTTTGTACAATATATTTTCGATTTTCTGAACATTACGCAATATATTGTGCAACCTTTCAATTTCATCTACACACGATCAAGATTATTGCGCAACCCCAAATATGGCACAATAATATTGTGCGTCTGTGGGCTGTATAACGATAATTGGGCCAGGAATGTTTATTTGTTTTCAGAACTCGTGAAAGGGCAATAAACCTTTTAGTTGTATTGTTTTATTATTATGCAGTTTCTTCGTTAATGTATAGAAAAAGTGGTTTCTTAGAACCCAATGTTGGAACGTTTAAATTTGGTTAAAGACGGTTGAAATGTGGCGAGTCCCTATTTCCTATAACATGTTGGATTGAAGCGGCATTCAGAGACACCCCTGTAGGTCTCCATACCTAACAGTAGGTACAATTCGACCTCTTATCATTTGTGCAAAAAGACTCCTCTCTCATTTCTCACGCGGCATGATCATCCCAGCGCCACCAGATTAGTGTTTCAGTTCTGATGTCGAACAGTGAAAATGTTGATTTACTTTGTGAATACACGCGATATACGTAAATTTTACTTTGCACATATCAGAAAACTAAATTTTAAGTTTTAGTTAAATACATTTGTAAATATCTTCCGTAACAGTGCAATGAAAAATAAAGTGCCCTTAAATTCATCAAGCAATATTATTACTATTTTGACTTTGAAAATTGTTTCGAAGAAGGATTATTTAGTCAAAGTCTACATACTTAGCAGATTACAACGTCTGGCCCGCTACTTGTGTTTTAGAAAGAGAATAAATCACAACAGTTATAAAAATCATCGTTTTTTTATATAAAAATGTACATGTAGAAAGAATGGCTTGGTTTGTACTTTGGCACGTAAAATGGTACTGGTTAAAAATTATATGAATATGGAGATCTATGAAAAAAATCAATTATCTGTTACATAATAAGACGAGAAAGAAATAGATTTAAGTGATAAGATTATTAATTTATTAATTAAGTTTTTTCACTGGGTCGTAGATAAGTGAATAACCAGGGGGTTGGATTGAGGTAGCTACAAAAAGGAAACAAAGGGTTACTTACATAAGTCTCCTGAACAAACAAAACACAAGAAGGTTTCCAAGCTATTTAAAATGGACGCCGCTTTGAATAATCATCTTGCTAGATAAAAAAAAGGTTCTTCCTTACTAAAAACACAAAAAATGGTTAGAGAGTTAGTTGGGAGAAATATTCAAAATGGGTTAGGGAAAAACTAAATATTTGTTACTGTCTCATCACAAACAGTTACAAAAGTAAATGATAAACAAATACTATATTAATAGTTATAATAAAGTAAATACAATAACAAAGGAAAACACTATGTTCTATCAGTTTACAAACCCTAAAAGTTGGAGATACTACGAGTACCAAACTTACAATTGTTAATGGGCAACAATTTGTAGCATAAATAAATTACTACAAATAAAAAATATCATTTTAAATAAAACTATGCATAGAAATTAACATTTTTCTAAAAACAAAACAAAACAAGTTTTGTTATGATATTTACCAAATGTCAAAAAAATAAACATAGCTGTCAGATGTCAATATTAAATTTTAAAACAAAATAAATAATATTACACCTAGACCTAGACCACACCCTAGCACATATAATTTTAATTATTACGATTTCTTAAACTGTTATGAAAGCAATTCTTATTAGAAAATGTTTATTTTTCCTTTTAAATTCAACACAAAAGAGTTACCTGGATTTCACTAAAATTTCTTTACTTTAAATTTCTGAGGTTGTAAATAGATTTTACTGGAGATTTACTGCAATGCAAAAAACTCACACTGCGAATTAGCCTAGAATGACTTTAAAGAGACAAAGAGTCGGCTTTTAAAAAAACTGGTACACATGTGGCTATTTTTTAAACTTGTTGGAAACGCCGCAAATCTCTTAGATACAAATCTGTTAGTTGAGAGACGACATAAAACAATAACAGTGACTACCTACTCTATTCTAAACTAACACAATACATTGAGTATAAATCACTTCTTTTTTTAATACATTTGTCATTTTTTTTTCTGACTAAACACACCGAGTCTGTTCTCAATGGCCAATCTTTCAAATCTCAGTAACTGCACATAAAACTACCATTGACAGCAACTTTACGGAGAGTGATGTAATTCTCTGTCCTTCAATACTTTCTTAGCAATCTAAATGGATGTTTATTTAAAACAAAATATGAAGCAGAAAACGATCAAAGAAAATATCAAAGAATATGCGTCTGTGATATATAAACAGACTCTAAAACGTGTTTATTATCAACTCGTTGACGCAAAAAGAATTAAAAGAACATTTCGGTGTTTTAATACATACGGGGTGATTTCAATATATACCAAAGAATTTAAAAATGCTACAAGATATCTTAGAGATCATCGGCGTCGTAATATTGGTGTTCAGCAAACTCCAAAACAGGTGAGTATTAATTTTGACTGATTTCAAATAAAAATAACATAAAACTTTTGGAAACGAGATCCATACAAGGCTCCAGGATGCTCGAAGTTTTTGTTGTCACAATATTTGTTTTCGTTGACATCGAAAACCCTAAGTAATGGCTTTTGACTGATTTCGAATAAAAATAACATAAAACTTTAAAAGACGACGTTCACCCTGGGTATTAGGTAACTCCAGGATCATCGCCGTCATAGAATTCGTATTCAGCGATCTCGAATACTCCAAGTAAGAACATTCGACTAATTTAGAATGAAATTATCATACTCCAGGAGACAAGGTTCACCTAGTACACCAAATAGCTCGAAGGCATCGTCTTTATTAGCGACCTCGAAACCCCCAAGTAACAAAATTAATATCATTTCTGTCGATATTTTCTTAGTTGCAAATTTTTCATTTTCTATACCCTTTGCAAATGTATTTCTCGTATGCACAAAATGGAATTTTTATTTTACCACCATGATGTTTATTTACAATTTTTCCTGATACTTATACAAATCGAATGCAAAAAGTTGTACAACGATTCAGGTTGCTGCGGAAAAGCCTGGCCTATAATAAAACATAGTGCTTAATAATATTGTACCGTGTACGTTGACTTGCATAGTTATTGTTCAGTTTATTTGTGTATTATATTGCCATAATATTAATCGCTCAGAGGTCACTTTCTAAATATATAAGCGTATAAAACTGCATATATTTTGTGGAACTTTTACGTCATACAATATATTAAAATTTTAAACTATAGATAAACTATATAATAACTAAGAAAAGCCATTAAAACGACGACCACAGCACTCTTATGTCCCCCACGCTTTATGTATATTACGTGTTCACCCTGTTATTATTAAGGAAAATTGTGAGATTTTTTTTAATCGTAGGGATCTCTGAGTTAGTATATAATTATTCGAGATGAAACGGAACAAACACCGCCCTAAGGGTTGCTTTGGTGTACATTTAGGGCGGAAGGTCGGATGAGTCCGAAACTTCGTTTCCAATCAACATACTCATGAGTGCCTGTCAGCCCTGAGGCATTCAATTATTTATTAATTTCCTCTTTTCCGTAATTTCACCAAAGATTTAATAAGGGATGAGTTATTTTGGTACGAATATTGATAACTTCGCTCAAATTTAAAAGCCTTTCAAATTGAAAAGAGTAGAATTTTACATTCCACACGTATTGAATAAATTGATTTTTATAAAATCGAGCAGTCAAGCTAAAAGAGCAGCAATATTTGTTCCAATTTTTAAAAAGAGTTGTTTCATTTTTGTTCTCCCATATTATCATATATCAAGTTCACACTTAATTTTTCAAATTAGGTAAGTTAAAAAAACGGCTTATCATATTCTTTGCTTTTTCAGTAAAGTCCATACCTAAGAATTAAAATAGTTTGGACATGTTAGAGACCAGACACAGAAAATATTGAAAGATTCTATCCATGGACGTATAAACACTGATGGACTCAGTTATTTACATAAAATTGTGAAGTCCAAATTATTTGAATAGGTCACATTCTCAGCACCTTCAACTGTTGTCACGTTTTGTTTTAAAATTTCTTATTCGCGAGTCGCTGAAAATATTATTCCGTATTTTATACTCTACAGGTGCTATCAAACCAAAATAATAATTTATTGGTTAGATTAATATATTTAATTGTAATCAAAATATAAAGTGTGCACATAGTGTGCATTATCATGTAGAAGCACTAAAAACTATTTATAAATGGCAACGGTTGTTTACATTTCTCTGTCTTATGGATCTACGTCAAACTTCAAATGCTGTTCCATGTTTGTTTACTTTTTACTAAAAGTTGTTTTTCGATATTTTGGCTGTATTTTGAGTGATATTTGTGAAAACTGAAATAAAATAAACGAAATATTTACATCCCGATCTCTTATTTCATTTGTAGGTACATACAATTTACATTATTTAAGATGAGGAAATGAGGAAGCGTGTTTGTTTACATTTTAATAGGCGTAAACATTGGGTTTATTCATGTTCATTAATGTCTTGAATAAGATATAAGTTCATGAAATTAGTAGATATTTTTAAATTGAAAGTAGACATCATCTGATTAAAAAAGATCTGTTTAGTACCTTTTTAAAACATGTTTTTATACATTATTACTACTTCCAATTTTTAAAATCTGAATAATTACCCGCGAGTAAAAATTCAAGCACGCTTATGCTCATTGCGGAAGCATCACATTCTATGGAAGCTTCAAAACATTGTGTGTTAAAGGTATCTTATTGCTGTGTCCATCTATGTTTATACGTCCATGACTTTATCCAAGGAAAAGTAAAAGACCGAAGATCACGAAAAAGATTCCCAAAAAGATGGATCGACTAGAGACGGACATTACACGATGACTACTACACTCTCTCCGGGGGGTCAAGACTGAAGAGATAAAAGTTTACACTAGAAGAGCTGTTTTTTAGACATTACTGTATCGGCCAAGGCAGCCTATACCGATCATTATATGATTCTTTATCTACTCTGGAAACTGTCCGTTCTACAATTACCGAAGTTTTTTGTTTATCTTTTTTATTTCTACTTATTAACCAGGCATCTTGAGTCTAATCCTGGTCGGAGTTTCTAAAGGGATATATAGTTTTCAAAGACAATATTTATATTTTATTTTACAATTAATTGTAAACGTAACTGTGTCGTCTAACTTGTTTACACATGACACTTGGACTTTAGAAGTGTATAACTACTCACCTCTACAAGAATTCATAACTAATAACTAATTCAAGGTATTGTTTAGATATCAGCCCGCACCCAAAACATGAGCTGCTACTACTCATCCTCAGGTGCGGCCTATCATATAAACAATCTTACTAATAATTTACTCTTAATTTATCCAGTTCAAATCTGCCTTACATTAGCTCATAATAATGCATGATTTTCCCCACCTGCAGCATCGATGATTCTTAGGCCCTTATTCCGACACCTTGTCAGTGAGTTCCATGATGCATTTTTTTTCACATATTCTTTAAGCAGTGTTTTTTTGCTAGTTTATAATAAGATTTGTCTTGTCCACTTTTTGTGGTTATTGTTGTTTGTTGTTATTTTCGTGGTTGTGATTGTTTTCATTGTCTTATTGTATTACGCTTATCTAGCTATTAGCTTATCTAGCTATTTGTCGTCGTCTAGCAGTGTAGAGTTCCAGTTGTTTCTTGGATACTCGTTCCACTAGATCGTTAAGATGTTATCATTTTTTTCTGAACTTATTCTCTGATCTGCAACATCGTCCATCTCACATTTAAACAGAGCATGCTCAAATGTTTTTTTTGTTCGCATTCGCATATGTTATTCTCTTTGAGATTAAATCTGTACAGATATTCAAGGTACGAGCCGTGTCCTGTTAGGAAATAAACCAATTCTGGTTTTGAATTGAAGTCTGCGGGAATGTCTGCAAACAGAATGGGATGGATCCCATTCTGTTTGCCACTTCTGTCTTATGATATCATGCACATCTCTATTTCTGTTTGCTTGTTTACCTAGACTCTTGTTTACCTTATGTTGTCTTTGTTTCTTCAGCCACTACACGCTGCCTCTCTTCCGTATCTCTAGATATAGTGGCAGTATTTCCGTGAGCACTTTCAGGGCTTCTGTCGCAGTCGTGAAAAAGGCTCCAGTCATTCCAACAAGGGATCTTGTTGCGCCTCTTTGCACCCTATCAAATTTTTCTCTTCTCTTAATATTTTTTTAGCCTGTGTGCTTACGTACGGGCTTCGTACTCTATTATAGAAGCAAGTAGGTAGCACTTAGATATACTCTTACTTAACGAAATTGTATTTTGTAGTATCTCTGTGCCAAATTTGCTATGCCATGTATCAACCTAGTAGCTTTCTCACAGACGCTAGTTATGTGTTTTCTGAAGAGTCTTGACTTATCAGTCACAATTCCTAAGTATTTTGTTATGTTTGATCTTCTAATAGGCCTTCCATTGATCCTTATTATGTAGGCTTACTAGGCTACCTTTTACCAAACTATAAACTATTTTATTCTGCGATATCAAACCTTTTACTTTCTGTTTTATTCTGCGATATCAAAAGTTTTACTTTCGATATCTAGTTCGGTGTTTCCACCAATACATTATTATTTGTCTCTAACTATCTTCAGTTGTCAGCGTCTATTACGAGCAGCAGATCATCAGCATATGCAATGCACCCCAGTACTTCAAGAGTTTCAGTCATTCTGTCAAGTAGTTTCTTTAGTATGAGATTCCACAAAATATTACCACATACCGAAACATGACGACACTCTTTCATAACATGCCTTATCTACTTAACATTTGGACAGCATAGAGTCGCATACCTGTCGCATACCCCATTTCTCAAAGTCATCGCATTTCTCAAAGTCTTTCGAAGAATGCTAGCCACCAGAGATTGTCGAAGGCTCCAGAAATGTCTATAAATACCAATCAATACGTATTCTAGTTCACCACTCTCGATCGTCTCATATATCTTGCTAATTGCGCCCTCAGTTAATTTTCTACTTTTGTACACTATATATTGATCTGGATGCAATTCGCTTACGACCCAGACTTGGTTCAGTCGTTTGCACAGCTACTTTTTATACTGTTTACTCATAGTTTCTAATCAACATAAGGGTCTACATGACTTAGGCTGCATTGGATCTTTCTTCTCTTCTTTGCTTATTATAATAACATCAGCTTGTTTAAATGGTCTGGGAAAGATCCTTTGCCTTAAATAATAAATTGTACAAGGCTGTTAGAGTTGATACTACTTTCCAGTTGATTCAGATCTTGTAGTACTTCTACATGTTCAACATTTCATATATTATTTCATTCAAAATTATCAAAAATATTATTATTTTATTTGGAATTAAACCAAAATAATTGCAATGGGAATAATATTTTACATTTGTTTCGACGTTTCGATTTCCAGTCCGGATATCGTTAGTAATCGTAGTATAATAGTATCGTTAGTATAAGTAAGAAAATATTAGACTTAACCTATAAACATAGATAAATAATATAATATTAGAAAACATATAAATGTTAAATTGACAGTTGACTTACTTGGACTCTTGGATCTTGGATCTTGTGCACAAATATATTAAAAATTCGATATATTTATTATTTTCTCAAAAGATTGAGACCAATTAAGTCAACTGTCAGATTATTTTTTGTGTCATGATATAAGAAAACAGTTTGACAACTTAATCAAAAATGTAGATCGCAAATATTTTAAATAAAAGAAAATCGATAAAATAATTAAAATACCGCGCCGTTTTCTCTATGTCAACATGACACATTAAAATTTAAAGCAAAACCATTTTCTCGTTATCAACCGCGCTTTGAAATAGTTCTTTTTAATACATATTCATCTTTTTACCGCATTCAAACTAAAAGAGTCGCATAAAGGACCCTAATAACTGTACGACTTCAATAGGTATTCGACGCTATTCATCAAGAACTCAGAGACCACGGGTGATTCGTGCTGTCTGATTTTCCCTTTTATATCTTCATCCTTGTGACAGGAGT
The DNA here is from genome assembly GCA_918026665.1 of Diabrotica balteata. Lineage (NCBI taxonomy): Eukaryota > Metazoa > Arthropoda > Insecta > Coleoptera > Chrysomelidae > Diabrotica > Diabrotica balteata. Next base: position 38,062,424 of record OU898276.1, read on the forward strand.
TCGTTAACGACATGTCGCTGAAGTTGTGCGTGGGAGTTACTTTAAAGGTTATTAGATGCATAAGTTTGAATATTATGCAAAAATGTACAAGACAGTGTTCTAAATATTTAGAATTATATTTATTAATATTTGAATCTGGTAAATCGCATATTCATAAGTATTTGTTGACTGCAAAAATAAACAAAACATATATTGTATTGGATTGTTATATTAAAAAAATGTGAAGGTAAATTAATACTTGGTTAATTTTGTTTTATAATTATGTTTATTTACAATCTAAATTATTACATAGTATTAAGTAAATATGTAACAGGCTTTGGGCGCGAAGAAGAGACATTTAATGATTTCTCACCTTATTCTATTTTGGTTTAGTTTTCAAGTAAGTCTTGGGGCCAGGTTCTATCTAGTCTTCTTGGTTAATTAGTTAAATAATTTTTTGGTACTTTTAGTTTATTACTTATTAATACTAAAAGTGGATTTTCACAGGTGCGATATCCGACGGTACGATGATACGATATAAATTTCATTGGTTGAAAAATGACAGGTGGGATTTTCGTACGAAATTAAAAGTCATCGGAAAAAGTTAAAAATATTTTAACTTTTGCACGAAAATCGGATGATTTTTGACAATGTTGACATTTTAACTTGAACTTTAACCTTATTTTTGTGGAGTGCTTATGTATACTATTTGAAATATACTTAAAATGGAACAAAGACCTAATAATTATATAAAATTTAATGAATAAAGTGTTGCTTTTGTGTCTTCTACACTATGTGAGGCAAAGACGACGAAAAAGTAGCTCAATATAACATATATTATATCAAACAAAACAGCTAACATTTATTGATAGTTCATTGAAATAAATATCAATCCATCCTATAATCTCACACATAACACATATCTGACATATATGTCAAAAAATTTCGGATACGACAATCAAATATATTCGTACAAAAAAAATTCGTATTTTCTGTCATCGGATATCGGATCTGTGAAAATCCAGCTTTAGAGTTAATTCATATAATCCAACTTTTTGACTGTTTTTTTTTTATTAAGAAATTACAGCCGCATCCACCATAATCGTTATTAGTAGAGGCTTCTTCTTCTTCTTCTTAGGGTGCCTGTCCGTTCTGAACGTTGGCGATCATTCTGGCTATGATGACTTTGTTGGTTGCTATTCGAAATAGCTGTCTTGAGGTCTTTCTATACCATGCTCTCAGGTTAGCAAGCCAGAATATTCTTCTTCGTCCTGGGGCCCTTTTTCCTTTAATTTTTCCTTGTAAAATGCATTGAAGTAGCTCGTATCTGCCTTGATTTCTCATTATATAGCCCAAGTACTGCATCTTACGGCCCTTCACGATGTTGACTAAATCCGCAGTTGTGTTCATTCTCGAAGCACTTCTTCATTGGGGACTTTGTCTCTCCATGGTATCTTCGAGATTCTTCTGTATGACCATAGCTCAAAATCCTGAAGTTTTAATACAGTTTTTGCCTTTAATGTCCACGTTTCTACTCCGTACAGAAGCACTAAATAAACATAACATTAAAGGATCCTTATTTTTGTTTCTAGGGTGAGGTCATGGCTCTTGAACACATTGTAAAAGAAAACAAGGCTGAAACAACCGATATAAAGCCCCGGTACTATTGATAATGAGATTTAAATATTTATTATTGAACTTATTAATAAATAGGAGATTGTTTACATTTAAAGTTATTGACGTTGCGTATGATAGAGTGAAGGAAATTCGGCGGTGCCATAATAAAGGCTCCCCTCTTTCACAATATAAACTTTTCACCGGTGACGTTCGAAATACGCCAAGAGAGTGTCTAAGTGCTGTGTTGTGTATAGCTCTTTTAACAATATGGAGGAAGCAGAGGTGTAAGCGATTGATACATAGTCAATTTTTGATCTAATTAAAGTTTTGCAGTCTGTTAGCAGGGTGGAGCAATCAGAGCCCCAATATATATTTGACAGTGTTCTAATTAGGTTAAGTTTCTTAATACATGTCAATACTAATTGCTCAACATGTTCTTTCCAAGTAAGTTGATTACTAAATAACATACCTTAGAATGTTTTACATAATTTTAAAGATAGCGATGTATTGAAAATTTTGAGAAGATTTTAGAAGCTGTTTTTTGAGAATACTATACCCACGGTTTTTATAACAGAGAATTTGGATTTTTATAACATACAAACTTTGCAAAATTGTTTAAGGTAAATAAATAACTTTGCAAATAGGTAAAGAAATAATAAATAAGACTTACAATCAATTTAATTTAACTATCAGACGACCGGTTTCGCTTTCTACAATATGCAAAGCATCTTCAGGTCTCGATACAAAGTTAAACAAATGCTGAAATGATAAAAACCCATATTAGGGTGTTGTCTAATAAATATAAACAAATTAGATGTTATAAATTACAATAATTATGCCAATATTACCTGTCTGTGGTTTTATTTAAATGATTGAGTTGAATAAAAGGTATAAATATTTTTTAAGAAAGGTAAAAGGACAAGGTAAGGCCCACAAATTGTCATAAAATCTCTTCTATTGTAATAAATTAATAAATGAGCAAATAAATAAATAAAATAAAATTACTTACATGCCGGTACTCTATTAATAGATGGATGGTAGAACATGTTTGAAACTACTGTATATTGTTGAATGGAGAACTCAATACTATTATTGCAGTTGTTTGACAGTAAACGGGAAGTTCTTGAGGAGGTAGATTTGATCCAATGAATTTGAGATATGTGTGAGATTGTTTGTTAAATGTAAGTGTTGTATATTTTTGAAATGTGTGTTATTTATTGAGTAATTGTTTTATGAAGGTGACATTTATGACAATGAATAAGTGTAGATGTAAAATTGTGTGGGTGTGCAATTATTTCCAAACTTGTAGTTATCAAATTACTTTGATAAAGTTCTATTGGCAATGAGTTAATTATTGGAATGGTCAAGTGAATAAAATGAATAAAATGGCAAAATACAAACACTTAAGGATAATTTAAACACACCAAAAACAGAAAACACTTAGAAGGGACGAAACAAACATTGAATTTAAAAGGGGGAAGGACTTTAAAGCACTACATCATAGTCTTGGGCACAATGAGTTTTTTATTGTTGTATCTATTAGATTTTAGTGGTAAATTTTGACAGATGTAGGTTAGCATGTGACAGTTCTTCTTCTGTTTCTCAATACTGTAAGTTAAGTTATCTAGTTTCATAAAATATGCTGTTATTAATAATGAATGTCTATAAAACTGTTTCAATTTAGATATATCAAAAGTAAATTGATGTGTTTAATATTGGCATACTTTAACAATCTTTAATTAATCAAATTTAATGTAAAAATATGGTTAATTGAAATACATCCTACAAAATAACTAACTAAGTCTAATGTTTAACTTACTGATCCAATTAAAGTAAATTCTCTGGCAACTGAACATGTACATTTAATAATCAAATGTATAATAAGTTTGCAAAGTTTTTATTTTTAATTTGAAAATGATATAGGTATGAGTTATCTGTCAGGGTATTTTTTAATTATTAGAGATATTTTTCCAAAATCTGATATATTAATATCTAATATACTAATATGTATCCAAAGCAACAAATGGATAATTATTGTTGGTAATTAATTTGTGAGCTCAAGAAATTGACTGAATTATAAATCCTTCAATAATTAGTTGGTAGTTCTAATATCCGACAGTTGGGACCGGAAATTGTTATACGAACAGGTAGAATGATCGTCTATTTAAACCGGTATAAGGTAAATTTATTCTTATTTCAATTTTCGGTGTCATACGAACAGATATACCTCACACCTACATGGACAATGGTGAGTTTGTACAATTGTTTTAAGTAACACTTTAAAAATTTTTTCAATTAATAGCTGTTTGTGAAAATTAATATTTCTATTTGAAATGTAAATTTGTGTATAATTGTAATTAGTAAAGATGTATTCAATTAATACAGCTAGTCTGAACGATTAACATGTTATTTTTGATGATAATCAAAACACGTGTTGTTTATAGCTATAAACAACGGTTATTCCACCAACCTAGTGAATAAAATTTTACATAAAAAGACAAATAGGATGCTTGAACACCAAGTATATACACAACATTCTAATGAAATAATGGAACAAAAACCTTATCGTTCATTAACATATATAGGCGAACTTTCCTATAAGATTGCTAAAGTCTTTGATGACTATATAAATATCTCATTTAAAACTGCCTTAAATTTAGGACTGACTTTCTTGAATAACAAGGACAAACGTAACTCACTTGAGTATAGCGGAGTGTATAAGTTGAGCTGCCATACCTGCAATGCATGTTACATCGGTAGAACCGTTAGATCCTTCAACATTAGACTAAGAGAACATCTTAGATATATAGAACGCCCAACATCAGGTCAATCACATTTCTCCCAACATATCCATCGAACAAACCATATCTTTGATCCACAAACAGATTTCACAATCCTTCATACTTGTAATAAAGGCTTCTTACTAAATAACCTAGAACATTTAGAAATTCTAAAATCATTAAAAAATCATACAAAAGTTACACTAAATGCACAATTAGAACTGGAATACACACCAGTATACTCAGTATTAATATAAAAAAAATTATATACATATCATTACCTGACACCACTCCATTTCTTGTTCCCACAGCAAACTTACAGAATTGTTGCCACAAACTTCAACTTTCATATTAGTTTCCATATATTATCCTAATCATTGCATATTTTCAGAAGTAACTTCAATATTATGGTCAAAACAACATTTATTTCAGAATTCCATATATAATAAGATGCATTTGATACACCTCTTAGATCAATCCAATCTTCTATTTTAAAATAAAAGTCAGGCCTCTTGGATCTAGTTCTTGGTTCATAGAATTTCTTGAACATTTTAACATACTACCGAAACAATTTCCTAAAACTACATTAAATATCAGTATTGAACTGGTATGGTACCTCAACTTATTTAACCCACAATTATTATTACATTCCATCTGGTTCCGAAATATACTCATCTAACAAAAATATGATTTCAAACTCAACACGTGTTTTTATTATCATCAAAAATAACATGTTAATCGTTCAGACTAGCTGTATTAATTGAATACATCTTTACTAATTACAATTATACACAAATTTACATTTCAAATAGAAATATTAATTTTCACAAACAGCTATTAATTGAAAAAATTTTTAAAGTGTTGCTTAAAACAATTGTACAAACTCACCATTGTCCATGTAGGTGTGAGGTATATCTGTTCGTATGACACCGAAAATTGAAATAAGAATAAATTTACCTTATACCGGTTTAAATAGACGATCATTCTACCTGTTCGTATAACAATTTCCGGTCCCAACTGTCGGATATTAGAACTACCAACTAATTATTGAAGGATTTATAATTCAGTCAATTTCTAGAGCTCACAAATTAATTACCAACAATAATTATCCATTTGTTGCTTTGGATACATATTAGTATATTAGATATTAATATATCAGATTTTGGAAAAATATCTCTAATAATTAAAAAATACCCTGACAGATAACTCATACCTATATCATTTTCAAATTAAAAATAAAAACTTTGCAAACTTATTATACATTTGATTATTAAATGTACATGTTCAGTTGCCAGAGAATTTACTTTAATTGGATCAGTAAGTTAAAGATTAGACTTAGTTAGTTATTTTGTAGGATGTATTTCAATTAACCATATTTTTACATTAAATTTGATTAATTAAAGATTGTTAAAGTATGCCAATATGAAACACATCAATTTACTTTTGATATATCTAAATTGAAACAGTTTTATAGACATTCATTATTAATAACAGCATATTTTATGAAACTAGATAACTTAACTTACAGTATTGAGAAACAGAAGAAGAACTGTCACATGCTAACCTACATCTGTCAAAATTTACCACTAAAATCTAATAGATACAACAATAAAAAACTCATTGTGCCCAAGACTATGATGTAGTGCTTTAAAGTCCTTCCCCCTTTTAAATTCAATGTTTGTTTAGTCCCTTCTAAGTGTTTTCTGTTTTTAGTGTGTTTAAATTATCCTTAAGTGTTTGTATTTTGCCATTTTATTCATTTTATTCACTTGACCATTCCAATAATTAACTCATTGCCAATAGAACTTTATCAAAGTAATTTGATAACTACAAGTTTGGAAATAATTGCACACCCACACAATTTTACATCTACACTTATTCATTGTCATAAATGTCACCTTCATAAAACAATTACTCAATAAATAACACACATTTCAAAAATATATCTCTGGAATAAGTATAAATAACTTTTAATAACACAATAATATATTACACCACTTACATTTAACAAACAATCTCACACATATCTCAAATTCATTGGATCAAATCTACCTCCTCAAGAACTTCCCGTTTACTGTCAAACAACTGCAATAATAGTATTGAGTTCTCCATTCAACAATATACAGTAGTTTCAAACATGTTCTACCATCCATCTATTAATAAAGTACCGGCATGTAAGTAATTTTATTTTATTTATTTATTTGCTCATTTATTAATTTATTACAATAGAAGAGATTTTATGACAATTTGTGGGCCTTACCTTGTCCTTTTAACTTTTTTAAAAAATATTTATACCTTTTATTCAACTCAATCATTTAAATAAAACCACAGACAGGTAATATTGGCATAATTATTGTAATTTATAACATCTAATTTGTTTATCTTTATTAGACAACACCCTAATATGGGTTTTTATCATTTCAGCATTTGTTTAACTTTGTATCGAGACCTGAGGATGCTTTGCATATTGTAGAAAGCGAAACCGGTCGTCTGATAGTTAAATTAAATTGATTGTGAGTAAGTCTTATTTATTATTTCTTTACCTATTTGAAATGGACTCACACAAGCAACACATTCATGATTTAAATAACTTTGCCTTTTATATAAACCACCAAGTCATCTACGTATAAATGTGCCTTTAAAGGTTTTTTGAGGTTTTTAATTATGTTTAAGTATTATTGGCGATTAAGAATAGTGTAGGGCTTATAGTATCATTCAGTATCAGACTTTTCAAAGCCTTATCTATATAATTTTTAAAATCTATATAATATCTATATTATCTATATAATTTTTAAAATCGATCCATTAAGCCAAGTTTATATTTCATTTGGAAAAGAAAGATATTGGGCAATGCTGACTTGAGAGATTCTTAATGGTAATAGGGTGATGGTCACTTCTTGAATGTTAGTATACAATATATTGTATCTCAAATAAGATCCAAAAAAATATTAAACGTTAAATATGTCAATATACTTTATGAAGACAAAATTTATATACCTGCTACACAAAATGACATCTAAATTGTAAAAATTCAGATATACAGATCATAATTTATTTCTACCATATTCTAATTCTATCCACATAACCTATAACTTTTTTAAACACCTTTGTTGTCCTGTGACTATCTTTTGAAAATTTCAAATCAAAATTTAATCTGCAAATTGGCAGGACTTCCTCTTCATAAAATTCTGCTTCTCCAAAGGTCGACCTTTGTTCAAAGAAAATATCTCTTATGGACCTAAAATAATGACATTCAAATGCTCTCCAAATTTGGTGGCCTTTTAAAAAGACATCGACAGCCTCGCCTTAGATAATTTGTTGTATAAAAAAATAAATTTATAATTGTTTGAAAATATCTAATTTACGCTGCTTGCTTGCTACCACAAAAACTTCACGACTTTTTTCACTATCCATTTTTTACCCAACCGGCACAAAACTTTTTTCATTAATAATTTTACGAAGAAAATCAAAACAACCTTTCTCTTCCAAATCTCGAATCGAACTCCTTTAAATTCATTTTTTTTTAACCAAACTTCCCGTTATCTTTCATACCATTTCCTAAGATCTCTTGCTTGACCAATCAACACCATGGAAAACATATCTTTCTTACTTTTTATTTTGGCTAATCCTCTTTTTCTGTCTCCCCTTTTCCTTTTATTATACACACAACATACTACCCACTTCTGCTTGATTTACGCCGTATAATCATTTGAAATACTTGGAAGTCAAACTCTATTGTTGTCCAAGTTATTAGAAACCAATTTCTTTTCATTATTCCTAAACAAATAATGTAAATTACTGTTTAAAATTCTAATCTTTTCTACTCGTCTCTAGGTACTATCGCTTACAAATAATTGATGGATTCGAACGTAACTTGATGGAAATTGATGTTTCGGCTAATTGACTTTCTCAAGTGATCTATTTTTGGCATGCGTTTACATTTTATAGTCTCTAATGGAATAGGTTGAGAATGGGAGAACTGTTTGTCTCAAGTTGGTCATTCAGAATTATATCTGTGTTTTTTAATTTGTTTATTTCCATAGATTTTAACAAGGTCATGTTTGTTTTTGACATGACATGAAAAACAAACATGACTTCTCCATATTTCATAAACCTACCCATACTGACCCGACTATACACTATTCATCATCCCATCCAACACAACATAAACTGGCAGCCTATCATGATATGTTACATAGATTACTTGAGAAAGGCAATCAGCCGAAATAGCTGTAGTGATAATTTAAAATAAATTTTGTGGAAGTTTGAAAACAAAGTTTTCAGTGTTTTATTGTTGCTTACAAATTAATTTTAATATTGGGAAAGTCACGAAACCGCATTTTAATTTTCAATGTTTATTGTTTCGTATAGTCCTCTTCCATCATATTGATAGCACATTATGTACGCAAATCCTCAACAGGTCAAAAAACCATGGGCGTCACCCAATACTTGTTTTGAAATAACAATTCATTATCTTTTAAAAAATCTTCTGTAAAAGAAATGTCCACTAATCTCACTATACCTTTTTTGTGCGTAAAAAACGTAGGTATATATGCCACAATGATTGTTGATTATACACGGGTGAATAACGAGAGAATTTAATGTTTCACGAAATAAATTAATGTAAACAGTAATTTAATGGTGATTATTGTTTTCTATACACGTTATCGCCTGACACAAAAAGAATACCTTCTTTGAACGATTACCTGGAATTACTGAAGGCTTCACTAATGATAGTTTAAGTAGTTTTTATGCCACTTATGCCAGTTTAGAGCTTGTGCCAATAATATATATTAGAAATTGTTTGCATCTTCCATTTAGTTTGTAGATGTACATTGTTCGTGTCTTACCTACCTACGTTTTTGGTGTCGATATTTTGTTATTTGCATTTAAAAATGACGTTGACAACAGGTTTTATCCCGGTTAAGTGTAGTTTTAAAGGTGCCTTCAGTCTAAGAAAGAAAAATATAATATTAAATGTACACGATGCACTTGTACATCAACGCCCTTTAAGTAATGTTCGTGAAAAAATGTATTCAAATATGACAGGGGTTGGAGAAGCAACAATTTATAGATTCCTAAAAGAAAGCAAAGGAGGAACTGTTTCATCTCCCAAGAAGAGTGGAGGGAGTAAACCCTTGGAAAAGACGCATCCACTCATTTTTTTTTAACAAAGAATTTCCAACATTGGACAAAATCCAAACATTAATTAGAGAAAACGAAGAGTTAAGAATCATAAGCAACAAGAAATTATGGAGACTGTTGAGAGAGATGGGATTTCGTTGACAAAAGAATATAAGAAAATCCGTTTTAATTGAAAAATATTACATTGTATGTTGGAGACGAGATGATCTAAGAACTATTAAAAAGTACCGAGTAGAAGGGAAAACAATTTTTTATTTGGACGAGACTTGGCTAAATGAAGCTCATACTGTACCATATCTATGGGTTGATACAAATGTGAAAAGTTCCCGTCAGGCATTCATCGAAGGTGTATCTACTGGAATAAACAATATTCCCGTTGGAAAATGACGCAGACTCATAATAACCCATTTTGAAAACGAATACGGTTTTGTCAATGGTGAATTATTAAGTTTTGCCACAATATCAACCAAAGATTACCACGAGGAAATGACTGCTGACGTTTTTGAAAAATATTTTGAGCAAATGTTGGATTTAATTCCAAAAAATTCTATTATAGTCATGGATAATGCTAGTTACCATTCAAGGCAAGCAGAAAAATTGCCAACAACGGCATGGAAAAAAGGAGAGATAATCGAATGGTTGGATAAACACGCAATTGAGTACAAGGAGAACTCGACAAAAAAGAAATTATTACCTATTGTAAGGCAACATAAAGTAGCTTATAAAAAATATATAATTGATGAAATGGCATTAAACCGTGATGTAATTATTTTACGTTTACCCCCATACCACTGTGATCTGAATATGATAGTAAATATATGGTCTCAAGTAAAGGATGAAGTCGGACGCAACAACAAAATTTTTAAATTGGAAGACTTACAACAATTATTAGAACATTCCTTATCAAAAGTAACTCCAGAAAATTGGAAAAATGCTATAAGTCATGTAGGGGAAAGGATGAGGTAGCTGGTTGGATAAATTAAAAGTAAATAAGTATTTGAAAAATTATGATCTCACCTTCCTACATTTGGTAGATAAAAAATGAATTAAACCTCGAAGGACCAACGCCCATTGGTCGCAAACTTGCGGATATGTAATTATGTAGTGTGTACTAAACTAGAAAATGAAATAATTAAAATAAGAATAAAATCTAGAAATATTTTTATTACATTATTTACAAAAATAAATAAAAAAGCGGAATCCCCAACCAATCACCCTTTTTATAATAATAATAAAATATAAATGTTTATGTACAATGTTCTTTAAACGCACAACTGTTTATATGAAAATATAGAACAATAAAGTTTTTATGTAGATTATTGAATATCCGGCAACCCTGTAATTTGTCGGGCCGGCATTCATGAAAAGTTGGCACGAAACCGTAGATTATCTTCTTTATGAAAAAATTATTTCAGGTACTTACATATTTGATGCACAAACACTGAATTTAGTTTGATTAACTATTTAATAAAATAGGTTATTCAAAAACTGCTTTTATTTGAGAAGCGCGAGAACAGAACTATCTTGTTTCTATTTGAGAAACTGAAAAAATGAATTGACTTACGTCCTTCTATTTAAGAAGGCAGCAACGAAGTGATATTAAGGGTAGCTGATTTGAATAGATTAATGTAGAATTCTGACAGGCGCAGAAGATACGAAACAGCACGAAGAAGGGATGTCGTGCTGATCGTATAGACTTTAATTTAATTTAGAAGACAATTTAGTGGAATAATAATAATTATTAGAATAATAAATAAACTATTGTAGAAAATGTGTATAATTTTCTACAAGTCATGCTCACAAGGAAGAAAATAAAATGTTGAATTTGGATAATATGACTGATGCAATGCTGAAACCAGTAATAATTAACATTGGAGTTGAAGATTTCTTAGATTCTGAAGAAAGCAGTGAATTTGAAATGGAATTTGATTAAAATAATATTCATTTTTTACAAATCGCCCCTGTTACGGCCACAAATTATTTTATATATAACCAATATAATAAACATCTTACATTTCTTGCAAATTCATTAGTACCTGTTAATCTTCATCACTCCGACACTAGCAACTTTATTTAGGGATTAGTAACCCTCAAAACTATTGTATTCTATTCTGCTTCAACCTTTATACCTGGTGGTCATACTCAATTTAAAATTGTTTTCCTATATACTTCTGTAAACTTGTTGACAAATATCTATTTTTCATTGAGTGACCCGTATCAACAGTTTAGGGATTTGCTTACATAATGTGCTATCAATGTGATGGAAATGGACTATAAAACTCGTATACTTTTATTTATTCTTTATAAATCTATTGAGCATTGAGTTCTTGAAATCACTTAATATAATATGACGCACTTTTCACTGGAGTACAAAAATTTATATCTTATTAAAAAATTCTGACTATTTGCTGAAACGAAAATGTTTGTACAAGCAAAAGATTAACATTATGTCAAATATTACTGTTTAATTCAATGCATAATATAACTAATTTCGAATTATTGACATTTCTTTAATATCTAGTTACAATATAAGTACTTTATATTTTACAAAGCATTATTTTTATAGCCATATGTAAAAAAATTCAATTCCCAAAGGCAATTCCGAGAAGAGAATTGGAAAAAACAAACAATTTTCAGATCAAAGTCTTGGAAGAGAAAAACCAATTACCGTATGCTGATAAGAATCTTCATAATACGATCGGCAGTGGCCGATAGGGGTCGTTTCCCGGCCGGGGCACGTACTTCCTGGGTGAAATAGGAAATAAATGAAGGACGATGGAGGGAGCGTTTATTATGATTGTGGGCCACTTTTCAATATTATTACAACTTGAGTGAATGTCCAATAGCTATAAGAGTGATGGATGAGATATTGGTTTATTTTGGATATAGAGAATAATATTTTCTTTTTCAGTGGTTAAACGTTTTCTATACTTTAAAGTAATATTACAATATAATTTACGTTATATACTTTTTACCATTTTGCATCGCACATATACATATGATTATAATATACACAAATATTTATATACCGAGCCATTGCAGTTTATCTATTTGTGAAAAAATCTTATACAGATCAGTGATGGTATTAAAAGGTGCGTGAGTTGTATTTGTGAAGATACAGCTGATTTTGTTTTGTTTTTCTTTAACTCATAAAAAGTGGAAACATTATTTTTTGCCTATAATACTTTTTTATATATTTTAAGAGAAAATGGTTTAAATAAATGTGGTAATTCATAAAAAGTCCCTTCATCATCCAGGCTCAAGAGTCCACTGCTAAACGTAGGCCTCTTCCTCATGTTTCCAACCCCGTCTATCTTGCGCCGCTCTTATCCAGTTTTTATTAAGTCTTCTTAAATCGTCCGTCCATTTTGTAGGTGGTCGACCGACGCTTCTCTTGTCTTCCTTTGGTCTCCATTCCAATAACATCTTTGTCCATCGCCCATCTGTCATCCTGGTTATGTGTCCTGCCCATCTCCATTTTGGTCTGGTTATCTTCTAGATGATGTCAGTCACTCCGGTTCTTCTCCTGATGTCTTCGTTGGTTATTCTGTCTCGCAGAGTTATTCCTAGTCATTCCTAGTTATTCCATTCTTCTCTGCGTGACTCTCAGTTTGGTAGTTGCTGCTTTTGTTAAGGTAAGTGTTTCTGCTCCGTACGTCAAGACTGGAAGGACGCACTGATCAAATACCTTTCTCTTTAGGCATGTGGGCAGCTCACTTTTAAAAGTTTCTCTTAGTTTTCCAAATGCTGCCCACCCAAGGCCGATTCTTCTCTTCAGTTCATGAGTCTGGTTATCCCTACCAATCATAATTTGATGTCCCAGCTATTTATATCTATCTACAAGTTCTATTTCTTTCCCACCAATACTAATGTTCTGGTTGGGTACCAAATTGGTCATGATTTCTGTTTTCGAGATATTTATTACACATTCTCTATAGCCACAATGTTGGAATATTGGCGCTGTGAAGGCAGATATTGAAAAATTTTTTTAAGTAATATCCCCTCCAATTTTTATTGATTCTGATACTATTCTATCTTCACCTGGGGTTCGATTATTTTTCATTTTCTTCAGGACTTCTTTGATTTCTGATTTTGTACGCTCCTCTTCAAAACTGTCATGTTCTTATTTTGCTCTATTGCCTGTTTTGTTTTTCTACATTGTAGTTTCTTATGCCTTTTCTTATTGCCTTTGTGATCGTCTTATTTATTTGATTTAACGCTTCTTTACTTGTAGTGTTATCTCCATTCATTTGTCTCCTTACTTCTATAAGGGTTTTCGTGGGTCGACTCAGTTTCTCATCTTTTTTGCTTGTCGGACCATATTTAATTTGAACCGGCTGCATTGTGTTGACTATTTGTTTGTTCAATATATTCTTCTCTGCTGTTGTTGTATCTTTCAATGAATTACCAATATATTTTTCGAACTCCTAAATGTTAGTTGGTTTTATCCATTTCTTTGGTTGTTTTTTATTAATCCCTTTAAGTCTTTCTTTTTCGGTTGATATCGTTATTTTAGCTCTTACCAACCTATGATCACTGCTTGTACTGAACTGGTTTAGCACATTTACGTCTTTAAATAATTCTTTTTTGTTTGTTAAGAAATAGTCGATGTCGTTCCTTGTTTTTCCATCAGGACTTTCCCATGTCCATCTTCTGTGTTTTTTATTTTTAAAGAGGCTGTTCATTTAATAGAGATTGTTTTCCAAAAGGAAAGTCAGTAGTTTTTTGCCTCTATCATTTCTGCCTTCGCTTCCAAAATTTCCTAATATTATTTCAGAGGGGTCTTCCTTAGTGCCTATTTTGGCGTTGAAATGACCAGCTATTATTAAGAAGTGGCCAGGATTTTCCTTGATTGCACAGGATATTTGGTCGTAGAATATTTGGACTTCTTCGTCTGGATGTCCTGTAGTTGGGGCATAAACTTAAATGAACTATAGGATATATCTGGCGTTTATTTTGATGTTTAAGTAGACCACTCTTGTTGAGATTTGGTTTATTAACATAATTCTGTTAGCAGTTCTTTTGTGAATAAAGAAGCCGACATCTCCAACTGTCGATTCCTCTTCTTCTTTGTAATAAAATAAATGGCCTGATAGGAGTGAGGTAAGACTCTCTTCCTTTTTTTAACTTCGCTGATACCACCAATATCCCAGTTCACTTTTGAGAGTTCTTCCTCCATTTCTTCGAATCTTTCTTCGGTATTCAGTGGTCGGGTTTTTGGCATTTAAACACCGTGCTTGCCAAGCATGTTGGTGAGTATTCATATTTATTCCCACGAGTAGCTGGGGAACGTTGGTCGATTCCTGTAGAACCCTGCGTACAGGAACAAGGCTAATATTTAATGGGATTTCGCCCGGTGTCCCAAGAGCATCGTTAACGGCCGCGTGACGTGCAACCATTCAGTTTTTAGCACGATAGCTTCCACCTTGACTTACGGATTTTTTGCATCTGGTTTTCTCCATATTTTTGTTGGGTAGGATGGGGAGGGAAGGAAGGCGTGGATGGGAAGAATATATTAGAAAGAAATATAGTGACCCTTCTGCCTTCGGTAACCTAATCGCCATTCGGGGTCAGAAGAAAACAAGAGTTAGCCAAGAGAGGCTGATAGAAAAGATTAAAGACATTTCACTCAAGACAAGTAGAAGAAGAGTAAAATGTGAAGGCTCTTATGATCCGGTGCAGGTGCGTTTTATAAGAGTATGAGTATTGGTACATTTTGTGTTCCCGCTCATACTTCGGGGTGTTGACTACAGACTGTATGGCTCGTCCAGCATGC